>SJXQ01000454.1:10977-59066 GCA_006408695.1 Aepyceros melampus | reverse complement strand
ACCACACAGCTTGTAGGATCTTAGTTCTCTGACCAGTGAATCTGGGCCCCTGGCAGTGGGAGCTTCATGTCCTAACCACTGGACTGCCGGGAAATTCCCTTTTTATATATTGTTTGAGAAAATTTTCCATACCTCAAGGCAAGAAAGATGTATGCCTGCATTTTCTCCTGATAGCTTTGAGGTTTGGCCTTTCAGATTCGAGGCCTTAATCTATGTGGAATCACTAGATTCCAGAGGCAGGAATCCGATTCCATTTTCCCCCATGACTGATCAACTGAAACCATGAGGCGGCATTTTGGGGGGCTCAGGGGGCTCGGGGAGCCCAGGGGGTGAGGCTCGAGGAGCTCTGGTAATTCATTTTTCAAGGCAGAAGAATTCAACGCTGAAAGGCAGCGTTTAGATAAGAAGTGATTGAACAGAATAGGATGCTTGTGGGGCTTACAAGCAGGTGAGTGAGAGGTTCTGTGCCCCAGGAACTTAGTAGGCTACAGTTTATAATCAAAGAAAAAAGTGAGAATGGGGAAAAGACCACCTTCTTCCCATTTTTTGAGTAGATGTCATGTCCCATATTGGGTGGGGGAGTTTTGTCTTTATATGGTCAAGCTGGACTGTCATGGCACAATGGAAATGAGCAAAAAAGCAGTAATATAGGCTAAAAATGGTAAGTCATCTCAGGTTTTAGGATAAGGTCACCTTTTCCTTATACTTTAGTTTTCAGGTGTGCAGAGGAGCGTGTCCTAGGAATCACTGACTTACTGAGCTCACTGGGCAGGGTGTGGGCTCATGCCTCCATTGTTTTATTGTTTAGGGGCACGTCTCATGTGTCAGCGACATGATTTGGTTGCTAGGCAAGCCTGCTTGGTTTTGTGGTTAAGCAAACCTGCTTTCTTGAGTGCCCATTAACTTACAGGGATCTCCCATATTTTTTTCTTACTTACTATCCACTGGTGGGATTAACTCTTTACTTACCTACCTTGTCCCTTTACCCTGTCCCTATCACAGCTGTTTCACTTCCTTTTAGACAGAGGGAGGCTATCTGTCATGATCTACAATGCCACCTTGGTAGTATAGTCAAGATTCCACATGTACAGGGACCTGATTGTAAGGCAGCTTTTTGTTTTGTTGGTCAACTTATCAATTTCTGTGCTGATATCACACTTTTTAATAACTAAAGTTTTGTAATAAACCTTGGTATCTGCTAGGACCGTCCCCTCAACCAAGTTTTCTTCAGGAGTGTCTTGGTTATTCTTGATCCTTTGTTCTTCCATATACATCTTGGAACTGGCTTTCTAAGACCTCTGAAAATAAATCTGTTGGGATTTTGATTACTTTTATTGAATCTGTAAATCAGTTTGGATTATATTGATATCATTATGACACTAAGTTGTCTTTTAAACATGTTAAAATCTCACTGACTGTTCAGGTGTTCTTTAATGCACTCCAATGAAACTAAAAATTTTTCTCCTTGTAGGCCTCATATATCACTTTTAGGTTTATTTCTGAGTATCTTCTGTTTTATATAACTCTTATAGACAGAAAATTTTTATTTATATATTTTTGCATCCCGTGGCTTATTTATTTTATACCAAAAGCTTGTACCTTAGTAAGTAAAAAAAGTTTTTTTAATTTTATATTGGAGCATATTTGATTTACAATGTTGTGTTAGTTTCATGTGTAGCAAAGTGATTCAGTTACACACATACACATGTCTGTTCTTTTTCAGATTCTTTTCCCATATAGGTTATTACAGAGTATTGAGTAGAGTTCCCTGTGCTATAGTAGTCCTCATTGGTTATCAGTTTTATATATAGTAGTGTGTGTATCTTAATCCCAGCCTCCTAATTTATCCCTCCCCCATATCCCTTTGGTAACTATATGTTTGTTTTTTAAGTCAGTGTGTCTATTTCTGTTTTGTAAATAAGTTCATTTGTGGTTTTTTTTTTTTGAGATTCCACATGTAAGCAGTATCATATATGTGTCTTTATCTGAATGGCTTACTTAGTATGACAATCTCTAGTTCCATCCATGTTACTGCTAATGGCATTATTTCATTCTTTTTAATAGTTGAATAATATTCCATTGTATATATGTACCACATCTTTTTAATCGATTCATCTGTTGATGGACATTTTATAAATAATGCTGCTATCAACATAGTGAGTACATGTATCATTTTGAATTATAATTTACGCCAGATGTATGCCCAGGAGTGGGATTGCTGGGTCATACGGTAGCTCTACTTTTAGTTTTTTAAGGAACCTCCATACTGGACAGGGAAGCCTGGCATGCTGTGATTCATGGGGTTGCAAAGAGTCAGACATGACTGAGTGACTGAACTGAACTGAATTGAATACTGTCTCCATAGTGGTTGTACCAATTTATAGTCCCACCTAGAGTGTAGGAGGGTTCCTTTCCTCCATACAGTCTCCAGAGTTTATTGTTTGTAGACTTTTTGATGATGGCCATTCTGATTGATGTGGGGTGACTTCTCACTGTAGTTTTGATTTCCTTTTCTTTAACATTAGTGATGTTGAGCATTTTTTCATGTGCCTATTGGCCATCTATATATCTTCTTTGGAAAAATGTTTATTTAGATCTTCTGCCCACCCCCCTTTTTTTTAACCTGTGGTGTTTTTTTTTTTTTTTTTTTATGTTGAGCTGTTTGACCTCCTTCCCCAATCTTTCTGTTATCTATCATTTACTTTTTTAAATATAAATTTATTTATTTTAATTGGAGGTTAATTACTTTACAATATTGTATTGGTTTTGCCATACATCAACATGAATCCGCCACAGGTATACACGTGTTCCCCATCCTGAACCCCCCTCCCTCCTCCCTCCCCATACCATCCCTCTGGGTCGTCTCAGTGCACCAGCCCCAAGCATCCAGTATCATGCATTGAACCTGGACTGGCATTCGTTTCATATATGATATTATACATGTCTCAATGCCATTCTCCCAAATCATCCCACCCTCTCCCTCTCCCACAGAGTCCAAAAGACTGTTCTATACATCTGTGTCTCTTTTGCTGTCTCGCATACGGGGTTATCGTTACCATCTTTCTAAATTCCATATATGTGTGTTAGTATACTGTATTGGTGTTTTTCTTTCTGGCTTACTTCACTCTGTATAATAGGCTTCAGTTTCATTTACTTTTAAGAGTCCTCAGATAGATGTCCCATACATTCTTGCCATGGTTTAGAGCTGCATTCAATGAGAGATGATACTAACGTGTTTGCTCTGTCTTGCCTGGAACCAGGACCATATTCTCATTCTTGAATGATAGTCTTGTTGGGAATACAGCTCTAAATTGATAGCTATTTTTATCTCTCTTCTAACTACGCATTGTTCTCTGACGACTTTTCCATGTCTTCTCTTGTCTTTCTGGTTCTGTGTCACTACAACATATCTAGGTGTGGATTTCTCCCCCCCCCCGCCCCCGCCCCTTTTTGGGATATGTTGTATTGTAGATTCATGATTATCACCAGTTCTGGATAGTATATTCAAAAGCAGAGACATTACTTTGCCGACTAAGATCCATCTAGTCAAGGCTATGGGTTTTCCTGTGGTCATGTATGGATGTGAGAGTTGGACTGTGAAGACGGCTGAGCACCGAAGAATTGATGCTTTTGAACTGTGGTGTTGGAGAAGACTCTTGAGAGTCCCTTGGACTGCAAGGAGATCCAACCAGTCCATTCTGAAGGAGATCAACCCTGGGATTTCTTTGGAAGGAATGATGCTAAAACTGAAGCTCCAGTACTTTGGCCACCTCATGCGAAGAGTTGACTCATTGGAAAAGACCCTGATGCTGGGAGGGATTGAGGGCAGGAGGAGAAGGGGATGACCGAGGATGAGATGGCTGGATGGCATCACGGACTCAATGGACGTGAGTCTGAGTGAACTCTGGGAGTTGGTGATGGACAGAGAAGCCTGGCGTGCTGTGATTCATGGGGTCGCAAAGAGTCAGACACGACTGAGCGACTGAACTGAACTGATCTCTTCAGACACTGTCTCTTTTCCATTTTTGGTATTCTTTTCTTCCCCTCATACTCATGTTAGATATATATTTGTGTATTAATCATGGTTTTTATTTTTTATATTTCCTAGTGCTTTGATGTCTTGGGACTTGCTGACCCAGGAGAGATTGCCCCTGCAGGGATAGCTAGTTCCTAAAGATAGTAAATGACTCACCTGGGAATGTGCTATTCACATGGAAACTAACCAGTTCAAAGCCCACAGGCCCTACCACCTTCTCTGTTGAACTCTTGTCCTCCTGCCCTAATCCCCTGAGGCGAGGTACCAGACAAGTAGAGACCTCTGTACTCCGTAGTGCCCTGAAATTATTCAATGTGGCCAACCCTAAGCTTGCCTGCCCTGCCCACCTACTCCTTCCTAAGGAAACCATAATAAAAGCTCTTGCCTGTATTTCCCCCTTGCTCCCTCCAACTTCTAACCAACCCAGGGCTTCCCCGTGTGGTCCAGCATGGCATGTTATGCCTTCTGTTTCTCGGGATCTGTGGGTGAAACAATTTCTTCCTTCATGATAGTCATTTCCGTGTCTGCATTTCCTACCACACCTGATTAAGACACATTCTCAAACATTTAAACCTTCTCAATCTATCCTGCATATCTCCTTTCACCCTTTCATGTTTTCCATACACTCACCTCTCTGTGATAGTGTGGGTACTCTCTTAACCTCTGTTTTCCAGTTTACCAATTCCTTTCTTATTTTTATAAGTTCCATTCGTTCTTTTTCAAATGCACCTGCTGTTCCTTATGGTATCTTGATTTTTTGTTCACATTTCAAATTCTATTATTCATTTATTTAGGTATTTTCTGTATAGCTACTCTGTGATCTGAGCCTGAGAGTTCCAGTACTGTCAGCCTCTAGAGTCTAAATCTGTTGTTTGTTTCCACTGGCTATGTCACATTACAGCTTAATTTCTCAAGTGCTTGCTTAGCTTTGTGAGTTTATTGCTTGACCTCAATTCTGTTGGCCTAGACTGAAGTCATTGGAGGTATGAGATGCTATGGACGTGGAGCTACTTTATTGTGTTTATTGTGCAATGAAGAATGAATCTTAGCTGAGGAGAAGTCTGGCCTCCGCTGCTGGAAGGTGGTCTCCCGGTCTTTGGAATACTATGTTTGATAGGAACATTTAGATTTTATCTTGAAGTTTTCTCACCCTTTCTGCCATCTTCCCTCCCTTTTCGCCACCTCTTTTCAACCCTGGTGGGTTTTGTGTGCTTGTCTGCTTGGCAGCGTACCCCTGTTGTTTTTGGCTGGACTTTAGGCTCCTCACTCTCTAAGCACCAGGATTAATTTCTTAGATGGAGTTTCCCTCTTGACCTGACGCTGAGCACCTGCTCTACCACGTGAGGAATTCCATTTCTAGGTCTGTCTTTGGAGCTTCACAGGCCAGTTTCAATGTACCCTTCCAATCCTAGCTGCATCCTGAAGTGTAATATCTGAGTTAATAGTGCTGTCTGAGTTATAATCACTGGGGAGAACTCTATTCAGGTTGTAGAGTACCATGCATCATGCTGAGCCCATGGGAGAAGCAGGGTAAGTAAGCAGTAGCTCCCCAGAACGGCTGCATAGACATGGGGGTGTTTGTCTAGGCTTGATGACAACAGTGATGATGTCAGTAGTAAGGGAAGGAACTCTGCTTCCTCTTCATCCCACTCAGGAGCACTGACCTTCGTCCACCTCCTCAGGGGCTGAAGACTTGCTAATCTGATGATGGAACTGAGTCCCAGACAATGACTTATGTGTGTGGGGGGCTTTGTGCCTTGAAAGGTGCTATTTTTGGGTCCCCGCCTCTCTCTTGTTCTTTTCCATTTGCCTGACTGTAGAATTTGTAAACGGACACGTCTTCCTCTTTCATGTTGAGTCTAAGGAGTTGGATAGTTGGACCCTGCAGGGCTCTGAGGGTCGTCTTTCTCTTTAGTCCCCTCTGTAAGTGCTTCTGAACTTGTTAATTCCTAGATCAAGTGTATGGAGAAGAGTGAGGCCAGTGGAGGTCTGTCTCAAGGAGAATCTACTCTGCATTTTTCACAGAGCTCTTTTCAGAATGTCAGGCATTTGAGAGCTGTTCATAAGTTGTTTTAAAATGTTCATTCTGCCTCTGTGCCTTACATGTACCTTCCTAGACTCTTGTAGTAGGGAGTGGATGTGGTTGCAGGGCAGAATTTGTCTTCTGGGTCTCTGACCATATGAACGAGAATATAGACAAAAACAATTATTACCCTTCCCCCTAATAATCACTACGAGGCAGGAACTCATCATGCAGTTACGGGTTCCAGCGCTGAGTGGTCGCCACTGCTGTTCCTGAGGGAGAAGGAACCAGGAGGGCAAGGAGAGAGAGACAGTGAGCTGCCAGAAGCGAGGCTCTGGCAATCAGAATGCTGTCCATTACGGAGTGCCTGATGTAGCTTCCCTGCGTCACCTCCAGAAATAATTCCTTGCGACCCAAGGTCCAGTCTCACCCAAAAGAGGGATAATTTAGTTTTAATTTTTTAATTGGAGGATAATTGCTTTACAGTGTTGTGCTGGTTTCTGCCATACAATAATGCAAATCAATCATCATTATATCTATATCCCCTCCCTTTTGAGCCTCCCTTCCCCCTTGCACCCCATCGCTCCAGAGTCATCACAAAATGCCAGGTTGGACTCCCTGTACTATATGGCAGCTTCCCACTAGCTATCCGTTTAATATGTGATAGAGTATATATGTGAATGCTACTTTCTCAATTTGTCCCACTGTGACTACCCTGTAGCTCAAAAAGTAAAGGATCTGCCTGCAATGAAGGAGACCCTGGTTCGATCCCTGGGTCAAGAAGATCCCCTGGAGAAGGAAATGGCAACCCAGTCCAGTATTCTTGCCTGGAGAATTCCAAGGACAGAGAAGCCTGGCAGGCTACAGTCCGTGGGCGCAAAGGGTTGGACATGACTGAGCGACTGATATTTCACTTCACTTCACTTCTCCTTTCCCTGCTGGGATCACACATCTGTTCTTTACATCTGTGTCTCCATTCTTTCCCTGCAAATAGGATCATCAGCACTGTTTTTCTAAATTCATATATATGCGTTAACATACAATATTTGTCTTTCTCTTTCTGCCTTACTTCACTCTGTACAATAGGCTCTAGGTCCATCCAGCTCATTAGCACTGGCTTAAATTTATTCCTTTTTATGGCTGAGTATGATTTCATTGTATTATACATCACAACTTCTTTATCCATTCATCTGTCGATGGACATCTAGGTTGCTTCCATATCCTAGCTATTGTAAGTAGTGCTATAATGAACAGTGGGGTACATGTGTCTTTTTCAGTTATGGTTTTCTCAGGATATATGCCCAGTAGTGGGATTTCTGGGTCATATAGTAGCTTTATTGGTAGTTTGCTAAGAATTCTCTGTTCTCCGTAGTGGCTGTATCAATTTATATTCCCACCAACAGTGCAGTAGGGTTCCATTTTTTCCACAGCCTCAGGAGAGGGACAACTTAAGTGACACAAAACAAGATGTCAAGTGGAGAGAAGCAAGTTAAAAGATGGACCTAGAGTTGAACTTTCCCCTCCGCTTGGGCAGGCAGAAGCGTTCCCTGACCAGTCACCCCACTCACGTGCATTGGCCATGAGCCTCTCAGTAACTCCCTGAATCAAAAAGAAGCTCAGCAAAACCTCAGCAGTGCTAATAGAAGGAGCACGACTGTGGTGAGCTGGCAACGAGGTGATGCTTGGCTTTTATTAAGTCTCCTAAGTAAATGAGTTATCACTGGAGGAAGCAGGAGCACGGGCATTATGTTGTTATGAGCAGCAACCATCCAGTGAGTGGCCTCCAGACCCCCAGGGGGCTCCCGGAGCTGACAGGTCTGTGGCTGTCTCTGCGGTGAGCCGCCTGCCGCCGCTGATCTCCCTGAGGGGAGGCGGGGGATGTGGGCTAGCAGGGACGTGCTGTTCCACACAGGACAGCTATCAGCTGCTGCCAAGTCCCTCATTAGGGACTTCTCAACCTGGCCCTCCCTGGACGGCAGCCAGTGTTCTCCTGCCGCCGAGGAGGGAGGTGAGGCAGAGGGAGAACCAAGTCCTAGAGTCACCCGGGGACCGAACCAGGATGGGGACGTGATGTTCCCGCTGTCTCCTACGGGCCCGTTCTGACGCTTGGCAGCTGCTACCTGCGAGCAGTGGGCGGCCTGTTCTCTGCCATCACTCTCATCCCTCACTCCACTAATGAGCCTTGGCCCAGGCGACCCGGAAAGTAATTGGCATATCTTTGGTCCGGATGCTGGACTCACTGAGATGGTAGAATAGATGTCAGTGGGCACACTTTCATCTGCTTTGGTGAGGCAGATTTCCCTGGCTGTATCTGCATTTGTATATAATATTGTATTCTTCACCCACCCAAGGATTATGGGGTAGGACAAGAGAAATAGACACGGCTCTCAAAGATCAATACCTAGAACCTGAGGAAGCAGATAGAATCTGACCATTGGAGGCACTTAGCAATATCCAGGTTTTTAAAAATATGATCTTAACAGTCCAGTTTTATTGTTTCAAGCCATGTGCATAACACTGTACAACTCAGGTTGGATCAACAAATGACATTTGTTAATGCACTTTTGACATGTTAACTTTCCGTATATGGTAGTCTGTTGTCAGGGTGGATAATGGCACAAGCAGGTGGAGATATCATCACAAAGCAGTAACATCCAGGTTTTGAGGAAGGAAGTCCAACATCATTTCTTGGAGATACTGATCTTTGGGTTGATGGGCTAACCACTCTTCTCTTGGAATGGGGGTGGGGGGAGCTCAGGGCAGGACACAGGGGCTGGGGTAGAGCAGAGGTGTCTGTCTGCATAAAATAGGATCAGCATAGATAAACACTGCAGCTGCTCCACGCTGCATCCTCTGTCCACCCTCGGGGAGAAACTGAAGCAGTTTAACAGTTTTGCCAGGGCCAGAGAAAATCATAGCCTTTCTGTGTATTCAGATTTTCAGCAGCAGAGGCCCTGGTTTGGATTTTACTTCTGCCTTCCTTGTGAGAGATGCGACAGGAGACACAGGGCTCATCTAACTGTCCTTGGGGCCTGCAGCAAACAGGGCTGGAATACACTGCACTGCCCTCCTGCATCCGCCAGGCTTGGTCCAATACCCATTAGACCCTAGCAGATTGTCCACAGGTTCAGAACAATTACGCAGGACTATCTCTTTCATCTGAACATATTAAAGGATTCTACAAAACTGAACGAGGGTGGTGATTTTGTAGGCATTTTTTTTTTTTGCCCTCTTAGAAATCACTTTTTAAAAAAGTTAACATCAAGAAATGATTCCCTGGGTGAAATATGACGCACAGCATTTCCCAAGATCCCTGATCATTCATCACAGATCAGGCCACAGGCAGCGTGGGCTCAGCTTCGCCCGGAAACTTGCTTCAAGCCTAATTGTTTATTCATTGGAGGGATCATCAGGGTCCAAGAGTGACAGGCAATGGGCCTAGTCTGAGGATGTAGTGGGAGGGAGATGAGAGGAGTTTGTTCTGTCTGCTTGTGTTCCAGCAAGAAGGCTATTGCAGCCTGGAGACAGCTCTCATATTTACTCTGTTAAGTGTTTGAATTTCCTCTGTTGACTTGTGATTGAGATAAATGTGTTACATGTCTGTTAAGATTTTTTAAAAAATGAAAGAGCTCCTGTATTGTCAGGGCATTGAAGCACTCAGAAAGGCCAGTCAGGACAGCACCTCAGAGAAGCGTGTGAGTGCCTGCTTATCATTGCTGGGCCCCTATGCCATAGCATGATTGGGGTTCTCAGGGCAGAAGAAATGGGGCAGTGAAAAGACTGTAAACCGACAGATGCAGTGATGCAATAAGGAAGGGGGCCAAGATACTCTTGGTTGCATCTAAGTGTCCAAAGTATAAATCAGAGATTTACTAAGCTAATGTAAGGGAAGGAAGAACCAGCCCCTATGAAAGGAGCCCGCAGCAGATAGCTGAGGGAGCCGAGGCCTCCATTTCATTAGCTTGGGACTGGGAGCTGGGCTCCAACCTCAGTGGAGTTCCATCTAGTAACATGAGGCTTCCCAGCTGACTCAGCGATAAAGACTCTACCTGCAGTGCAGGAGGTGCAAAAGATGCGGGTTCAATCCCTGGGTCAGGAAGATCCCCTGGAGGAGGGCATGGCAACCCACTCCAGTAGTCTTGCCTGGAGAATCCCATGGACAGAGGAGCCTGGTGGGCTACAGTCCATGGGGTTGCAAAGAGTCAGACATGACTGAGCGACTTAGCAATACACGTGAGCATTAGACCTACTGAGCAGTCTGACCAGACAATCTGGAGGTGAGCTAAGCACTGTTTGTTTCTTTAGACACAGGCAGCAGAGCATCCTGATGGACCAGCTGCTGTAGAAGGAGCTCCAAAAACAGTACTCTCCAGCCCACAAGCCTCAGGCCCTGTAGCTGGGCCAAGCAGGGTCAGGCAGCCTGCCCTGCAAAAGGAAGGAGAGAAAGGCCTCTCTCTTTTGCCTGGAATTGTCTCTGAGGTTAGCAATGACTTCACTGCAGAAGGTCTGAAGGGCCTTTCTCCTTCCCCCGCGCTGTGCTTCGGCATAGCACCCCTGCCTCCTTCAGATCTCCTCTCTTGGCACATTCCTCATTTCCTTTCTGCCTCTTTGGTGGCTCGCTTGCTCCTTCCCTGGATCTCTTTACTCTGCCTTAACTGTCAGGCTCCCATCTGTTCTTGGTCTGTTTCTCATCTCACTCTCTGACGTCTCTTTGTGTCATGCGGCCCATTCCCATGGCTCTTGTGTCAGTCAGCTGGGGCTGCTATAACAAATGATCACAGTAGAAATGCATGTTCTCACAGTTCTGGAGGCTACAAGTCCAAGATCAAGGTGCCAGCATGGTCATTTTCTGGTGAAGATTCTCTTTCTGGCTTGTACACAGCTGCCTTCCTGCTGTGTCCTTACGTGGAGGAGAGAGAGAAAGAATGCAAGTGTCTCCTCTTATATGGGCACTAATTCCAGCACAAGGGACCCAGCCTTGTGACTTCATTTAAACCTAACTCTTCCAAAGGCCCCATCTCCAAACTCCATCATGATGAGGGCTAAGGCTTCGATATATGAATTTAGGGGGGCATTCCAATCCATAGCAGCTCTTAGTGATTTCTTAATGTGCATTCTTAGCCCAGAGTTCTCTGATAAGCAATCCATCTATAGTTCGGACTGAAACAAATTGACATATTTGGGCTACATCAGTTGAACTCCTGGGGACATCACGGAATGCATTATCTTCTGTTCAAACCAGCCCCTTCGCCATGTTTCCTAGGGTAATTCACAGTAGCACACTTTGGGGCACAGACTTCTCTCGGGGCACTTGGGTTTGATTTCCCTCTCAAGCCTGACATTGGGTGGTCCAGAGCAGCTGTCCATCCAGGGCTGGACTTCTGAGCACAGCAGTTATTACAGTTGGCCCCCTCCCTCCTTATCCACAGGTTCCACATCTCTGGATTCAATCAACCACAAATTTAAAACAGAAGAAAAATTCCAGAAAGTTCCAAAGAACAACACTTGAATTTGCCACACACAGGCAACTATTTAGCTAGCATATTTGCATTGCATTAGGTATTATAAGTAATGTAGAGATGACTTAAAATCTGTGGGAGGATGTGAGTAGGTTATATACAAATATTATGCCATTTAAAACAAGTGACTTGAGCATCTTTGGGTTTTGGTATCCATGGGGGTCCTGGGAACAATCCCTCCAGAAACTGAGGAGTGACTGTAACATATGCAAGACTGTGGCCACAAATCCTCCTTCTTGTTGTTGTTTGCTGTGCTTCATCACTCAGTTGTGTCTGACTCTTTGCGACCCCATGGACTGTAGCCCGCCAGGCTCCTCTGTCCATGGGGATTCTCCAGGCAAGAATACTGGAGTGGGTAGCCTTTCCCTTCTCCAGGGGATCTTCCCAACCCAGGGATTGAACCCAGGTCTCCCGCATTGCAGGTGAATTCTTCACTGTCTGAGCCACCAGGGAAGCTCTCTTCCTTCTACGTAAGCCGACCGACTCTTTAAGCCTACTTCTCAACCCTAGCTTCATATTTTAAAAAATATGGATGCCTGGGCTCCACCCCAGGCCAATGAGTCCATCTCTCTGGGGAGGGGCCAATAGTTCTACGAGTTGCCCAGTGAGAGTGGAGAACTTAAGTCTCCACTGAGGACTCAGGTAAGCTGTCTTGTGGACGCTGTAGCAGCGGTTTGGGGACCTGGAATAGCAAGCTTCCAGGGCTTGCTCCGCATCTCCCCCTCCTCCCCTTTCTTCCCAGGTGGTCCGTGCCTAAATCTTGTTTCCTACCTTTGGCCCCGTTCCTTCCCTCTGGGCTTGTCAACTCATCCCTGTTCCCTGGATTGACCATGGCAGTCTCTAAGGACTTTAACTTGGACCCCTTCTAGCACCTTATCCCCTGGTGGGCTGATCTGGTCTTGCTTAGTACCCCCTCCTCCCATCCCTCCATCACCAGGAAGGTCTAGAAAGTCCTTTGCTAGCCTCTTAAGGAATTACCAACATTACTGTACACACAGAGGAGGTCTAATACATACCGTTGCTGTCTGAGCCCGAAACTGATTATTATTGAGTGATGCTGATAAAACCAGCAGCTATTTTTAATGATCAATTTCCTTCTTTTTGGGGGTGGCTTATTAGAAGAGGAAAGAAGAGGCATGTGGCATTTGCTGGCGGAGATAGCCAATTTATTATCTGGTAGTTTTCTGTGCTTTACTGTAGGTGTACAACATAGAAAAGGAACAGTATGCTAACCCCAGGGCTGGCTTGGACAAGAGTTTAATTTAGATGGTTGCGTCAGATTGTTTGCTTTCTGAAAACTGGCTGCACTTTGAGACTCCCCCCCCTTAACAACAGTAAATCTTAAGAATTCAGGATTAATAAGAAACAGGCAAGCAACACAGTAGAAAAACTGGCAAAGATATAAACAAGCAGTTCACAGAATAGGAAATAAAAGATGACCAATAGACAATTAAAGAACACTTACCATTCTCGTAATCAGTGAAATACAAATTAAAAGCTAGTAAGAGATTTATTTCAATAAGCCAAAGATGTTAATGGACAATTAACATAAAAAGAGATACACACTGACCAAGAAACATAAAAAGATGCTCCTTGGCACTAGTCAGCAAGAAACTACAGATACAGAGACATCACTTCTCACCAGTCAGATTGGTGAAAATTACTGTGTTGGCAAGGATATGGAGAAATAGATATACAAGGACATGTGATATACTGCAGGTGGGATTGTAAATTGTATTCCGAAGGGCAACTTATCAGTATGTATCAAAAGTTTATCAGTATATGTTAAAATTTTCATCAATTTGAAATTTTATTTTGTATCAGAACTGTTTTATAATTTCATTTTCTCCTGAAGCATCTTATCAGAGCAAGTTAGAACAACTGTAGGCTAATGAGGGATGTTTCAGTAAAACTTTATTTGATGGTGCTCAGTCACTCAGTCGTGTCTGACTCTTTGCAACCTCATAGACTATAGCCTGCAATCTCCTCTGTCCATGGGGTTTTCCAGGCAAGAATGCTGGGGTGGGTTGCCATTTCCTTCTTCAGGGGATCTTCCTGACCCAGGGATCGAACCCATGTCTCTTGTGCCTCCTGCATTGGCAGGCGGATTCTTTACCACTGCGCCACCTGTGTCTTTCATATAATTTGCACATATCATTACATATCACTCTTCTTTTGACTTTCTCCCCAAAAACATTAAAAAAGTAAAAACCAATCTAATCTTGGGGTGGTGGTTTGATCACTAAATCATGTCCGATCCTTGTGACCCCATGGACTGTAGCCTGCCAGTCCATGAGATTTCCCAGGCAAGAATGCTGGAGTGGGTTGCTCTTTCCTTCTTCAGGGGATCTTCCTGACCCAGAGATTGAACCCGCACCTCTGCTTGGCAGACAGATTCTTTACTGCTGAGCCACTAGAGAAGCCTTGGGGGCCATACAAAAACAGATCGTGGGCTGGATTTGGCGTGTAGGGCTTAATTTGCCAAACTTTGTTTTATATTATTACTTGTTTCTTAAAAATTAGAAATTGCTGTAACACTATTTAAAGCTAACTTTAAAAACTAACCATTACCCAAAACAAAACATTAAAGATCAACTTCAAAGCAAGCCAGGTCCATCCTATTTTTGAACTTATTATTTGTTAAACAAACGCTAGTGTTTTAAAAGTTCTATCTTATGATCCATTCTTGTGCATTCTTTCCCTGGAATTAGTCCCCAGGTCCATTTGTATTGTCACTCCTGTTCATAAGTCATGGATTAGTATCAAACTAGGACAGTTGATGAACAGCTGGGGGAGTCACTCATAATGTCATCAGTTCAGTTCAGTCGCTCAGACTCTTTGCGACCCCATGAATCGCAGCACGCCAGGCCTCCCTGTCCATCACCAACTCCCGGAGTTCCCTCAGACTCACGTCCATCGAGTCAGTGATGCCATCCAGCCATCTCATCCTCTGTCGTCCCCTTCTCCTCCTGCCCCCAATCTCTCCTAGCATCAGGGTCTTTTCCAATGAGTCAACTCTTCGCATGAGGTGGCCAAAGTACTGGAGTTTCAGCTTTAGCATCATTCCTTCCAAAGAAATCCCAGGACTGATCTCCTTCAGAATGGACTGGTTGGATCTCCTTGCAGTCCAAGGGACTCTCAAGAGTCTTCTCCAACACCACAGTTCAAAAGCATCAATTCTTTGGCGCTCAGCTTTCTTCACAGTCCAACTCTTACATCCATACATGACTACTGGAAAAACCATAGCCTTGACTAGATGGACCTTTGTTGACAAAGTAGTTAATGTCTCTGCTTTTGAATATGCTGTCTAGGTTGGTCATAACTTTCCTTCCAAGGAGTAAGCATCTTTTAATTTCATGGCTGCAATCACCATCTGCAGTGATTTTGGAGCCCCAAAAAATAAAGTCTGACACTGTTTCCACTGTTTCCTCCATCTATTTCCCATGAAGTGATGGGACCAGATGCCATGATCTTCGTTTTCTGAGTGTTGAGCTTTAAGCCAACTTTTTCACTCTCCTCTTTCACTTTCAACAAGAGACTTTTTAGTTCTTCTTCACTTTCTGCCATAAGGGTGGTGTCATCTGCATATCTGAGGATATTGATATTTCTCCCAGCAATCTTGATTCCAGCTTGTGCTTTTTCCAGCCCAGCGTTTCTCATGATGTACTCTGCGTATAAGTTAAATAAGCAGGGTGACAATATACAGCCTTGACATACGCCTTTTCCTATTTGGAACCAGTCTGTTGTTCCATGTCCAGTTCTAACTGTTACTTCCTGACCTGCATAATGTCATAGCTGTGTCCCAGATCTGGCTGCCAGCAACAAACTGGTCAGCATCTGGATGGTGGGCATGGTCTCATATTTCAACTTCCCTGGTGGCTCGGCAGTAAAGAATCGACCTGCAAGGCAGGAGAAGTGGGTTCGATCTCTGGGTCGGGAAGATCCCCTGGAGAAGGAAATGGCAACCCACTCCAGTCTTCTTGCCGGGGTAATCCCACAGACAGAGGAGCCTGGTGGGCTACAGAGACCATGGGGATCACAAGAGTCGGACATGACTTAGAGACTAAGCCAACACCATAGCCAAGACATTCTATCCACAGTTGGGATCATTCTAAAGATGGTCAATTAAGTCCAAGCCCAGTGGGCTTATTTTAAGTCACTGGCTCAGTTCTGAAGAAAGAAAGAGAGCTAGTGAACTCAACTGAAAAGTGGCTCATTCTCACACATTTGGGGAAGAAAGAAAAAACAACTGTAGCATCATGCCGCCACATCCTTATTTTTAGAGTGAAGGAATTCTGTCGAAAGAGTTATAGCTCCATTAATTTCTAAGACTTGGGCAGCTTCTATGTCCTGAGCAATTTCAGGAGGTTGTCCTGCTCAGCCTGTTAACAACAGGCTTCCTCTAAACTTTCTTCTTGTGGTGGCCAAGACAGCAAGCTGATTATTCTGGCTGGTGGTGAGCTCCAGGTTCTAATCAACATACTGAAGATTTGGATTTACAAGGAGTTCTGCAAATCATAAGCAGAGTGCTAAAGATGCTGTCTCTCTTTTAATAAAACTAAATGGTAATATTCTGAAGACCAGTGGAATGCAAACTTTAAGGTTTTACCGAGAAATTCGAACCAAAGTCAAAAACTACAAAATTTCATGTGATGCAACTAAAGAGGAAGGAACAGGAAGAAGATCTTCATGGGACTGACGTTAAGCTTCTTGAGTTTATATGCTGTCAGTCAGTGAAGCTGAAATTCTTTCACATATTATTTGTAATAATTGAAAAACAGTATGATGATATGGCAAGTAGGTATAGAGGAGCCAAGAGGCTTTGATTTTGTGTGGTATGCCTTCTTGCTGGTGAGTTGAAGAACATTGCTGAGGCTAATCTATACTCTTTATCATATGACTGGTTAACACCAAAAGACAGGTATGGTCAGACCCTCTTTACCTTAACTGTGAACTTGCAGACGTGGTTACCTTTCACATCCACCATCTCACTGCCCTCTGATAGAGGCTGTTCTTGAGCTTATATGAAATCTTGCCTCTCATCCAAATCTTGCACGTTTGTGTGGATAGGACGACAGTCCTCAATTTTTTCATGTACTGGATTATGCCTGCTTGCTGTTAGACTTCCATGGGTGGAGCATAGCAATAGTTGTGGAGGGTATATATTTGGAGGAAATAGTTACAGGTGAGGGTCCTTTCCACCCTGGCTCAAAATACCTACATCGGAGTCATAAGCATACACATGATCCATTGTGTATGCCCCTGATCTCTTACGCATCGTCTTGATAATTTGATTAGTTTTACCCGGCATGTTTCATCACCTGTAATCATTTAGCCAAGCACTCAAGCACTGGACATTGGTTGGATGGGCAGCATCAAGCTGTGTATGTGAGACCAAAGAGTTTAGCAGCATGTACTCCCTGAGCTTGGATCATTGCATGTTGTCCATCAATCAGCTACTTCTTGAAGGAAAGACTGAGGAAATCCTTGTTCCCTCTTCTGCAGCACTTAGATGGTGTCCACATCGACTTCTTCAGGACTGCCTTTGTCATTCAGAGAAGGAGCTGTGTTGCGGGACCAAATGGATCCCAGAGTGGAGGTGAGGTTGTTGTTGTTTTTTTTTTGCTGTCAGTGGTAAACAGTTGCTTTACTTTAATGAGCTCCATGGCCATACCTGTATCTCTCAAATCAGCGTGAGCAGCCTTTGTCCATGAGGGCTTTTGTAGGTCCATTGTATAGCTCACTTCAGACATCCTCACGGAAACAGGCTCTGCCTATCACGGCAGTCTGAGTCGTCCTAGTCCTGTCGTATCTGAGCTTCTTGAACTTTTCTCCATTTCTGCTGCTCTGAGCTTATCATTCCAAGGTCAGGTTGAGAAAGGTTTAAAACCACGTTAAAACTTTTAACTGTGTATATCTTTTGCCCAGGCATTTTACTTCCTAGAATTTGTTGTAACAAAGCATTTACAAATACACAGCTATTTGCTGTATTATTATTTATAATAAAGATGATAAATAATCTAAATATCCATCATCATGAAAGTGAAAGTGTGAGTGAAAGTGAAAGTCGCTCAGTCATGTCTGACTCTTTACGACCCATGGAATTCTCCAGGCCAGAATACTGGAGTGGGTAGCCTTTCTTTTCTCCAGAGGATCTTCCCAACCCAGGAATTGAACCAGGGTCTCTTGCCTTACAGGTAGATTCTTTACCAACTGAGCTAAAGGGAGATCTTATCCATCATCATGGGAGTGCTTAAGTGAACAATGCAAACATATAGAGAGTGTTACACAGCATATGCTGAGTACGAGGTAGACCTAAGGGTCTCTAAAGTTGCATGTATTGTAAAGCAAAACAAACTAAAAAATAAAAATTAATTTTAAAAAAGTTGCATGAACAGTATCAGAAATCTATTTTTGAATGAACAAAAGGCAAGTCACAGTTCAGTAGGTATAATCTGATGTCAAATCTGTAAAGTAAAAATGATCAGTGATGACAAAATGAAACTATATTCTTTGATAAGTATGTGTGAAACCCAAGCATAGACACATGCCTACAATAATCAAGCCAAATTGGCAGTGATGGTTATTTCTGTGATGAGACTGGGATTAGAGGTTCTGGCAAATAGTTAGCTATAAGTATCATTTAATATTTTTACTTTGGGAATGTATTTGTGCTTTTATTTGTATAATTAAAAGTGAATAATAGCTTTTAAAAGTAAAATGAATGAAATGAGAGAGATGGATTAAAAAAGAACTCAATGTTGAGAAATAGGCAGTTCTGTGGACTCCACTCTACCCTCCGCATGTGCAGACAGCTCCATAGAGACCCTCCACGCTGCCCCAGCACCCTCCACTCACATTATCCAGGCCTGTTCAGGAGCCACTGTCTACCCTGGAGTCAGGGTTGCCAGTTCTTGGCTGGAAAGTTAAGAGAGAGACGGTATAATAATTGACTTTGTTTAGCATGAGGGACCGGAGAAGGCAATGACACCCCACTCCAGTCCTCTTGCCTGGAAAATCCCATGGACGGAGGAGCCTGGTGGGCTGCAGTCCATGGGGTCACTGAAGGTCAGACATGACTGAGCGACTTCACTTTCACTTTTCACTTTCATGCATTGGAGAAGGAAATGGCAACCCACTCCAGTGTTCTTGCCTGGAGAATCCCAGGGACGGGGGAGCCTGGTGGGCTGCCGTCTATGGGGTCGCACAGAGTCGGACACGACTGATGCGACTCAGCAGCAGCGTGAGGGACACGAAGGATGGGAAGGAGATGCAGGGGAAAATAAACTTTTCCTGTACCCCTGTTAGGTTTATTGACTGGGGTGCTGCAAATTAGATAGTCAAAAGGCAGATTAACAGGAGAAAAACAATCAGAAGTTTGTTAATGTGTGCATCTGAGTACCCATAGGGGAAAACTCAGTGGTGAGCAACTCAAATAGGGGTTAGCACCTTAACAAAGAACAACAAATTTGTGGAGAAGCAACAAATAAAGGAAAGGGACTTTGTGCTTTTTGTGTGTTAGTTGCTCAGTCCTGTCTGACTCTTTGCAACCCCATGGAGTGAAGCCTGCCATGCTCCTCCATCCATGGAATTCTCCAGGCAAGAGTACTGCAGTGGGTTGCCATTCCCTTCTCCAGGGGGTCTTCCTGACCCAAGGATGGAACCTGGGTCTCTCCTGCATTGCAGGCAGACTCTTCGCCATTTGAGCGCCCAGGGAAGCCCAAAACAACCTTACACAGCAACAGACTGACAAAAATGAATTCATTTCAACTGAGCTGATACCTGCTTGAATATATTATTGTATTCAAAAACTCTCAGTACCGATCTATAATATTGTGTATTCACAAAGCATATGTTGTTATGGACACAGAAAACAACCAAATCCTTGTCTTCTCTAAAAATAAATAAACATAAAAATAAACTCTGTGTTCCATGATCTGTGTACTTTGCGCCCTAATGTTCCGCGTGACTCTCAGCAACACTGGTTGGTCATTTTGTTCCAAAATTTCCATATATCCAAAGTAGTCACTCATTCAAGACCCATGCAAGGCTGCTTCTGTCAGGAAAACCAGCAGATCTTGAGTCTGGCTGTGCTGTAGAATGTCTTGTTGTAGATGTTTGAATATAGCTATACAGACATACACTTGATAATCTGGACCAAGGAAAACACAGGTAGCAATGCAATGGCAGATTTCTGTCCAATCTAAATAGTTCCAAAAACACTGAGTTATCCATTGCAGGCAAATCTGTGATGGTGCAAAACCAGACATGTGAAAAGCTGAAAACTGGCACCTTTGCTTTCAGAAAGTAGCATTTGGTGCAGCAAATTGTAGGCAGGTAAATATGCAAGGGAAACTAATGGGAGATGCTGCTGCTGCTGCTGCTAAGTCACTTCAGTCGTGTCCGACTCTGTGCGACCCCATAGACGGCAGCCCACCAGGCTCCCCCGTCCCTGGGATTCTCCAGGCAAGAACACTGGAGTGGGTTGCCATTTCCTTCTCCAGTGCATGAAAGTGAAAAGTGAAAGTGAAGTTGCTCAGTCGTGTCTGACTCTTCGTGACCCCATGGACTGCAGCCTACCAGGCTCCTCCATCCATGGGATTTTCCAGGCAAGAGTACTGGAGTGGGGTGCCATTGACTTCTCCAAATGGAAGATGAAGGCTCTTTTAATGTGGTTTGTTATGTAG
This sequence comes from Aepyceros melampus, assembly GCA_006408695.1. Classification (NCBI taxonomy): domain Eukaryota; kingdom Metazoa; phylum Chordata; class Mammalia; order Artiodactyla; family Bovidae; genus Aepyceros; species Aepyceros melampus. The sequence continues at coordinate 38,801 of SJXQ01000454.1, read as the reverse complement.
CTGCCCCTGCAGGTGTCTCTGAGGTGAATCTGGAATTGTCTCCAGTGATTAAGAATTGTCCTGCACTTCCTTGCAGAGAGAAAGGGAAAAAAAATCTCAGCGAGATTTTTTTTCTCAAGTCTGTTTCTTCTCAATTGTCTTCAGCTCAAAACAATCCTTGTTATAGAGGCATATTTTGGGGTGGCATACTCTGAACTCCTTCAGAGATAACCTAAGGAAAAAGACTTAAGACCTTGCGTGCGAGAGAGAAATAAAGGCATCACTCTCAAGTATGAAGAAGGTAGTGCCATGAGCAGGAAGCATGGAAACGTCCTCTCAGATTTATCCTCATAACCCCTATTCCCAAGAGCCTTCATAGTCTCTGTTTCCAGCCTTACAGCATTCAGCAGGGCTTGATTATCTTTCTTTCACCAGCTCTGGCTCTGTAGTCTGACGCACATAGGAAGGACAGGGGAGCAGGCCTGCTCTTTGGGGTCATAGAAGTCTTTGACTTCTCCATGAACCTGCTTGTCCCTTTGGACTGCGGTCTTGAAAGTGGGCATGGTTTGAGTGGTCCTGGTCTCAAGTCCTGGAGCTGGCACTGAAGAGACTGGTCCTCTGCTGCCCTCTGCAGTAGAAAGACAACACTGCATGTTGTCTGGGGGCTTACCTTTTCAAGAGGCAACAACTGTGTTCTAACAGCCACCAAGCAGCTTGGGTGGTTTTTAACTTTTTACCCAGATGTTTCAGCTGGTGATTTTTGTTATTGGAAATTCCTTTACTTTCTCTAGTTCTAGTATTCTAATTTCCTTTGTATATAATGCATGATTATATACGAAGTTTCAGTGGACTGAATGGGCCCCTCAAAATTCTTATGTTGAAATTCTAATCTCAGTGTGATGGTATTAGGACATGGGGCTTTGGGGTAGTAACTGAGGGCAAAGCCCTCCTGAATGAGATTAGTGTCCTTATATTGGGCTAGCCCAAAAGTTCAATCAGGTTTTCCACGAGGTGTTACAGGAAAACCCAAATGAACTTTTGGGCCAGCCCAGTGAAAGCAGCTCCAGCGAGGTCTTTTGCCCCCTTCGGCCTGTGAGTACACAACTAGAAGTTGGCAGTCTGCAACCTGGAAGAGAGCTGGGGTCCTGATCTTGGACTTCCAGACTCCAGAACAGTGAGAAGTGAGTTTCTGTGGTTTATAAGCCACCCAGTCTATGGTGATTTGATAGAGCAGACCAAAGTAAGACAATCACTTCATTCAAGATTTCTTCCCTGATGATTCAGCGATAAAGAATCTACCTGCAATGCAGGAGACCTGGGTTCAATCCCTGGGTTGGGAAGACCCCTTGGAGAAGGGAATGGCAACCAACTCCAGTATTCCTGCCTGGAGAGTCCCAGTGTCAGAGGAGTCGAGCGGGCTACAGTCCATGGAGTTGCAAAGAGTTGAACACAAGGACGTGAGTCTGAGTGAACTCCGGGAGTTGGTGATGGACAGGGAGGCCTGGCGTGCTGTGATTCATGGGGTCGCAAAGGGTCGGACACGACTGAGCAACTGAACTGAACTGAACTGAACTGAAGTGAATAACACTTTCACTTACTTTCAAAGAATAAGTACCATGCCAGTGACACCTGGACCTCTGTTGATATTTTCCATCTTCTTCATCCCTGACTACTCACATGGGATGGCATTTCAGGACCATCTGAGTGCATATGGGCGATATGATGTGTTCCGGTTGAGTGGACTGCTGGTACTGGTCACCCAACTTGGCTTCTCATAGGTACAAGCGCTACCTTCCTTATGTCTTGATAGTGGCTACGATTGGCCAGCAGGTGTAATGGTGTTAATGGCTGAAGGAAGAGTGGAAGGACTGGCACCCAACAATTCAAAAGACAGTTTGTGTGCAGCAGTGGATTGGCCGGTTATTCCACAGTCAACAGAGTCTTTCAATGTGGGACAGCAAGAGTGAGCCAGAGCCTCTTTCTGCTTTCTGAGAGAGACCATGTCAGTCTGCTGAAGCCCAGCATCTTATTCCTCAGTCCATTTCCATTGATGGTGTAGCTGGACTTTTGTGAGCCTCCTCTTACTGTTGAATTATTACCAAAGTAGTCCTTTTCTTTTTGTTAGCTATTTAATGGAACTTGGGAGAAGGTGTAACAAATGCTGCTGCTCTGACACCATGATACCTTGTATATCATCATGGGTTTTTGTTACTGTAACGATGGAACTACTTACAATCGAAAGGTCAAAATTTTCAGTGCTAGAACCACCAACGGAGAGCCAAGAAAGGGGGTAGGAAACATTCAAAGCAAAAATTTTTACATTATTGAGATGTTAAAGTACACCCATAGGTGGAGATGCTTATGTTAAATGTCTTCTATTTTTATTATCAACTGGAGATGTCTGTACAGCTCTGGCATAATACCTATGGGGTGTTCAAACACAAATCTTTCAAATTCCCAAAGAAATTTTGTGTGGCTTATTGCAAAGTTTGATTAACTAAAAATGTGTCTGCATTCCAAGTAAGCAAAATAAGGCATAAAGACATTCTTGCTTTTTTCCTTTTAGTAAGTTGTCCATTAAGCATTGCACCATTTCTCTTTTCAGTTGGTGTTCAGTTGCTAAGTTGCGTCTGACTCTTTGCAACCCCATGGACTATAGCGCTCCAGGCTCCTCTGTCCTCCATTATCTCTGGGAGACTGCTCAAATTCATGTTCATTGTGTTGGTGATACTATCTAACCATCTCATCCTCTGCTTCCCCCTTCTCCTCCTGCCCTCAATTTTTCCCAGCATCAGAGTCTTTTCCAGTGAGTCAGCTCTTTGCATCAGGTGGCCAAAGTGTTGGAGCTTCTGTATCAGTCCTTCCAATGAGTATTCAGGGTTGATTTCTTTTAGAATGGACTGGTTTGATCTCCTTGGTGTTCAAAGGACTCTCAAGCATCTTCTTCAGCACCACAGTCTGAAAGCATCGTTTCTTCGGCACTCAGCTTTCTTATGGTCCAACTCTCACTTCTGTACATGGCTACAGGAAAAACCATATCTTTGACTTATATGGATCTTTGTTGGCAAAGTAACATCTCTGCCTTTTAATATGCTATTTAGGTTGGTCATAGCTTTTCTTTCGAGGAGCAAGCATCTTTTAATTTCATGGCTGCAGTCACTGTCTGCAGTGATTTTGGAGCCCAAGAAAATAAAGTCTGTCACTGTTTCCATTGTTCCCCATCTATTTGCCAAGAAGTGATGAGATTGGATGCCATGATCTTAGGTTTTTGAATGTTGAGTTTTGGGCCACCTTTTTCGCTCTCTTCTTTCACTTTCATCAAGAGGCTTTTAGTTCTTCTTCACTTTCTGCCATAAGGGTGGTGTCATCTGCATAGCTGAGGTTATTGATATTTCTCCCGGCAATCTAATTCCAGCTTGTGCTTCATCTAGCCTGGCATATCACGTGATGTACTCTGCATATAAGTTAAATAAGCAGGGTGACAATATACAGCCTTGACGTACTCCTTTCCCAACTTGGAACCAGTCTGTTGTTCCATGTTCGGTTCTAGCAGTTGCTTCCTGGCCTGCATACAGGTTTCTCAGGAGGCAGGTCAGGTGGTCTGGTATCCCCATCTCTTTCAGAATTTAGGGAAGATAGTGTAACATATGAAATGTGGTGGTGGTGGTGTAGTCACTAAGTCATGTCCGACTCTTACATGAACAGTAGCCCGCCAGGCTCCTCTGTCCAATAAATGATGGAACAGCACCTGAGTACACATGCTGAGTGGGCTTGTGTGTTCCAGACAAAAACAGGAGGGACCCAAAGAAAGGTATACCCAAAGAAAATATTTTGAATTACGTGAGTGTAAAGCTGCAATCAAGATTGCCAGGAGAAATATCAACAACCTCAGGTACACAGATGACACCACTCTTATGGCAAAGAGGAACTGAAGAAATTCTTGATGAGGGTGAAAGAGGACAGTGAAAAATCTGGCTTAAAACTCGACATTCAAAAAACTAAGATCATGGCATCCAGGTCCATCACTTCATGGCAAATTGATGGGGAAAACATGGAAACAGGGCAGATTTTATTTTCTTGAGCTCCAAAATCACTGTGGACAGTGACTGCAGCCATGAAATTAAAAGACACTTGCCCCTTGGAAGAAAAGCTGTGACAAACCTCAGTTCAGTTCAGTTGCTCAGTCATGTCCAACTCTGTGACCCCATGGACTGCAGCACGCCAGGCCTCTCTGTCCATCACCAACTCCCGGAGTCCACCCAAACTCATGTCCATCGAGTTGGTGATGCCATCCAGCCATCTCATCCTCTGTCGTCCCCTTCTCCTCCTAACTTCAGTCTTTCCCAGCATAGGGTCTTTTCAAATGAGTCAGTTCTTCACATCGGGTCCAAAATATTGGAGTTTCAGCTTCAGCATCAGTCCTTCCAGTGAATATTCAAGACTGATTTCCTTTAGGATGGACTGATTGGATCTCCTTGCAGTCCAAGGGATTATCAAGAGTCTTCTCCAATACCACAGTTCAAAAGCATCAATTCTTTGGCACTCAGCTTTCTTTATAGTCCAACTCTCACATCCATACTACTGGAAAAACCATAGCTTTGACTAGACCGACCTTTGTTGACAAACCTATACAGTGTATTAAAAAGCAGAGGTATCACTTTGCCTACAGAGGTCCATCTAGTCAAAGCTATGAACTGGAGTGTTGGAGAAGACTCTTGAGAGTCCCTTGGACAGCAATGAGATCAAACCAGTCAGTCCTAAAGGAAATCAACCCTGAATATTCACTGGAAGAACTGATGCTGAAGCTGAAGCTCCAACACTTTAGCCAACTGATGAGAAAAGCTGACTCATTAGAAAATACCCTAATGCTGGGAAAGATTGAAGGCAGGAGAATGGGGTGACAGAAGATGAGATGGTTGGATGGCATCACTGACTCAATGGACATGAGTTTGAACAAACTCTGAAAGATAGTGACGGACAGGGAAGCCCGGAGTGCTGCAGTCTATGGGGTTGCAAAGAATTGGACATGACTTACTGATGGAACAACAACAAATAATCCTACAAATATCCACTTGGAAAGGCAGTTTACCTAAATTGAATAGGGATGAGTTCAGCGGTTTTTTTTTTTTTTTTTTGTTAAAGGCATTCTGACTCTATTTGAGGGACTTGACTTTTTCACTTGAATCAGTACAACGAACTGTCAGATTCTTTATCCTTTCCTGCCAAGTGGGATTGTGACCTGAGACCAACAGAACAGTCTCTCTCTGGAACTGGAACTTTAACAGAGTTAACAAAAAGACAGAAGATAGTTGCTTCTGCTTGTTCACCCTAGTTTCAATGTCACAACATCCATTGTCAATTTCTGCAACTGAATTCCACGAGTAGCTCTGTTCTGTCTTTTCAAGCCTGTTGGTCCTTCTTTTAGAGTTTGAGGATATTTCCCTATATTGTTTCTATAAATTCCACTTTTGCTCAAGGGAAGGGCAGATTTTTGGACAGGTGGGGAACTGGCTACAATGAGGAAGAAAGCCCTTACGGGCCCCTTCACATGTCAGGTATCAAGAGCCCACAGTTCAGTTCAGTTCAGTTCAGTCGCTCAGTCATGTCCGACTCTTTGCAACCCCATGAATTGCAGCACGCCAGGCATCCCTGTCCATCACCAACTCCTGCTGGAGTTCACTCAGACTCATGTCCATCGAGTCGGTGATGCCATCCAGCCATCTCATCCTCTGTCATCCCCTTCTCCTCCTGCCCCCAATCCCTCCCAGCATCAGAGTCTTTTCCACTGAGTCAACTCTTCGCATGAGGTGGCCAAAGTACTGGAGTTTCAGCTTTAGCATCAGTCCTTCCAAAGAACACCCAGGACTGATTTCCTTTAAAATGGACTGACTGGATCTCCTTGCAGTCCAAGGGACTCTCAAGAGTCTTCTCCAACACCACAGTTCAGAAGCATCAATTCTTTGGCGCTCAGCTTTCTTTGTAGTCCAACTCTCACATCCTTACATGACTACTGGAAAAACCATAGTCTTGACTAGATGGACCTTTGTTGGCAAAGTGATTTCTCTGCTTTTGAATATGCTGTCTAGGTTGGTCATAACTTTCCTTCCAAGGAGTATGCGTCTTTTAATTTCATGGCTGCAATCACCATTTGCAGTGATTCTGGAGCCCCCCAAAATAAACTCTGCCACTGTTTCCACTGTTTCCCCACCTATTTCCCATGAAGTGATGAGACCAGATGCCATGATCTTCATTTTCTGAATGTTGAGCTTTAAGCTAACTTTTTCACTCTCCTCTTTCACTTTCATCAAGAGGCTTTTCCTCTTCACTTTCTGCCATAAGGATGGTGTCATCTGCATATCTGAGGTTATTGATATTTCTCCCAGCAATCTTGATTCAGCTTGTGCTTCTTCCAGCCCAGCATTTCTCATGATGTACTCTGTATAGAAGTTAAAGAAGCAGGGTGACAATATATAGCCTCGACGTACTCCTTTTCCTATTTGGAACCAGTCTGTTGTTCCATGTCCAGTTCTAACTGTTGCTTCCTGACCTGCATATAGGTTTCTCAAGAGGCAAGTCAGGTGGTCTGGTATTCTCACCTCTTTCAGAATTTTCCACAGTTTATTGTGATCCACACAGTCAAAGGCTTTGGCATAGTCAATAAAGCAGTAATAGATGTTTTTCTGGAACTCTCTTCCTTTTTCCAGGAGCCCACAGTATACACCAGCAAAGCTAAACATTCTGCTTTCCCGAGGTACACCAGCAGGTGGCGCTATGACAAACTAAATAGCTGATGCCCCCAAATAAATGGTACAAGGCATTCTGGAACAGTCGGGAAGGACGACTCCTTTTGATGGCTGTGGATAACTTGCAGCAATTCAAGAATAATAAAATCAAATGTTTAAATTGTTGCTTCAGGGTAATTTGCTGTGTCCTGATTACCCTGGCACTTTAAGACTCACAATTACCGATGTAACGGTCATTTTGCCACAGGCATAGTTCATGCAGAGTTCCCTCTTTGTCTTAGCATTTTGGATAAGTTCTGAGTATATCAGAGCAGACAGTTTAGCTGCTGGCCATTTTAATGAGAGAGAGTGCATTTACAGTTCATGATATTTATATTCTGTACACATGCACACACATAAGTTACCAGCAGAGAAGCCAAAATTGGGTTGTCTCCAGAATCACTGCAACCTACAAGGCTTTAAAAATACAGTATCTGTGGAATTTGGAGGAAGAAAAGGCTGTGATCCAAGTATCTGAAATAAGCCAAGTTGGGGACTTCCCTGGTGGTCCAGCGACTAAGACTCTGCCCCCACCCCCATTGTAGGGGGCATGGGTTTGATCCTTGGTTGGGGAACTAAGATCCTGCATGCTGCAGTTCAGTTCAGTTCAGTCGCTCAGTTGTGTCCGACTCTTGCGACCCCATGAATCGCAGCACGCCAGGCCTCCCTGTCCATCACCACCAACTCCCGGAGTTCACTCAGACTCATGTCCATCGAGTCCGTCATGCCATCCAGCCATCTCATCCTCGGTCATCCCCTTCTCCTCCTGCCCCCAATCCCTCCCAGCATCAGAGTCTTTTCCAGTGAGTCAACTCTTCGCATGAGGTGGCCAAAGTACTGGAGCTTCAGCTTTAGCACCATTCCTTCCAAAGAAATCCCAGGGTTGATCTCCCTCAGAATGGACTGGTTGGATCTCCTTGCAGTCCAAGGGACTCTCAAGAGTCTTCTCCAACACCACAGTTCAAAAGCATCAATTCTTCGGCACTCAGCCTTCTTCACAGTCCAACTCTCACATCCATACATGACCACAGGAAAAACCATAGCCTTGACTAGACGGACCTTAGTCGGCAAAGGAATGTCTCTGCTTTTGAATATACTATCTAGGTTGGTCATAACTTTTCTTCTAAGGAGTAAGCGTCTTTTAATTTCATGGCTGCAATCAGTGGGGAGACAAAAAAAGCCATGTTGTGTTTTGTGTGTGACCACAATAGAAAGCAATCCTTAGATATGGAAGGGCACAGGAATCATACCATCTGCATCCCCTTCTTGAAGCAAAGGAGAGAGGGAAGTGAGGGAACCCGTAGTTTGAAAGGAATCCTGGTCCCAACAGGAGCCTAGCCCCAAAGTGAAAGTGAAAGTGTTGGTTGTGTCCGACTCTGAACTGTAGCCCGCTGGGTTCCTCTGTCCATGGGATTCTCCAGGCCAGAATGCTGGAGTGGGCAGCCATTCCCTTCTCCAGGGGACTTTCCCAACCCAGGGATTGAACCCAGGTCTCCTGTGTTGCAGGCGGTTTCTTTACCATCTGAGCTACCTGGGAAGCCCCAAGCCTAGCTGTAAACCTAACCTGAACTCTGAAGCAGGGAGGCTCATTGGATTCTTTGCTGTCAGGGAAATTTTGCCGTCAAAGATTCAGTGTGCTTCCCTAAGCTGCTTCCTCCTCAGCTGCTCATTTTCCTGTACCAGGAAATGTGTCTATTATGACACATCCTTTGCCCCCTCATACACATAGAATCTAATACTTTGTTTGGCAACCACTTGTGATTTGAATTTTGTTTATTCATTTGCAAACAAAGTCCAGTCTATCTAGGGCCTATGACTCAGAGCTAAAAAAATACATTTTCCCATTTCCACCAAGCAGGATACTTAATGAAATTTAAAGAGCTTTTTATTGTCATGCAAAGTCATGATTTTCTGCATCTTTAAAACTTAGATTAAATAATTTTATCCTACAAAAATAAAAGGATTGGTTTGTAGATAAATATATAAAGGCATACATTAGGTTAAAAAAAAAAAGAAACATCTTGAATGCTACCAGTAGAAAATAGTTGAATAAAGGGTGGCATGGCCCTATTTTTGGATATTATGTAACTATTCAAAAGGAGGAGTTTGATTTAGATGTAAAGCTCTATGGTAAAAGCCACAAGAAAGGGAGTTGAAGAGAAATGTGTGTGGCATGACCTAGTTTTGTAAAATTGGAGAAAAAGCTTTTATTGGTGTGAAAATTTTCACTTGGGTGCATTACTATGAACATAGAGGAAAATGTGGACATTAAGCTATTAACATGTATCCTCTTAGGAAGAGGTGATGGTGGGAGAGAGGGTCATAGGGAGGGGAAATATTGTTGGGTTTTTCTTTGATACCTTCAGGATTTTGAGAGGGGGGCTTATAATAAATGGCGATAAAAAGTATATATTGCTTTTTAGTTTGAAAGAAATATCCAGTAAAGTAAATATTAAAGGTAACTCATCCAGAATGACTTCCGTGTTTTATTTTTACAATTTATTTATTTATTATATATTTATTTTTGGCTGCACTGGTTCTTTGTTGCTGTGTGAGGGCTTTCTAATTGCGGTGCATGGGTTTCTCATTGCATGGCTTACTTTGCTGCAGGGCACAGGCTCTGTGTCTTTGTAGATTTGCCTATTATGAAACTTTATCTAAATGGCCATACCGTAGATTGTCTGCTTTTTGCAATTAGTTCAGTTCAGTTCAGTTGCTCAGTCTTTGCGACCCCATGAATTGCAGCACGCCAGGCCTCCCTGTCCATCATCATCTCCCAGAGTTCACTCAGACTCACGTCCATTGAGTCAGTGATGCCATCCAGCCGTCTCATCCTCGGTCATTCCCTTCTCCTCCTGCCCCCAATCCCTCCCAGCATCAGGGTCTTTTCCAATGAGTCAACTCTTCGCATGAGGTGGCCAAAGTACTGGAGCTTCAGTTTCAGCATCAGTCCTTCCAAAGAACACCCAGGACTGATCTCCTTCAGAATGGACTGGTTGGATCTCCTTGCAGTCCAAGGGACTCTCAAGAGTCTTCTCCAACACCACAGTTCAAAAGCATCAATTCTTCAGCACTCAGCTTTCTTCACAGTCCAACTCTCACATCCATACATGACCACTGGAAAAACCATAGCCTTGACTAGACGGACCTTTGTTGGCAAAGTGATTTCTCTGCTTTTGAATATACTATCTAGGTTGGTCATAACTTTCCTTCCAAGGAGTAAGCATCTTTTAATTTCATGGCTACAATTAGTATAGTTGTCAAAAATTTTTCATGTTATGGCATGTATCACTATTTAACTCCTTTTATAGACAAATACTATTTCATTACATGGACATATCACTTTTGTTTATCCATTCATGAGTTGATTATCAGTTGCATTGTTTATACTTTTTGTCTATTTCTTGACTAATGCTGCTTTGAACATTTATGGACAAGTTTTTCTGTGGACATAGTTTTGGATTCTTTTTGTTATATATTTAGGATAGAATTGCTGAGTCTTATGGTAACTCAGTGTTTAACATTTTTGGAAACTGCCCAAACAGCTATGCCGTTTTACAATATCACAAGGAATGCAGACGAATTCTACTTTCTCCACACCCTTGCCACTGCTTGTTATTTTCTGTTATTTATTTTAGCCATCCTGGTGTATATGAAATCATTTTGAGTTACTTTTTCCTAACAATTTATCTTGTTACTTTAATGGTCTTTCAGACATTTATATTTCTTTTCTGAATAAATGTCTTTTTAAATCCTTTGCTCATTAAAATAAAATTGGGTTATTTGTCTTTCCATTGTTGGAATGTAAGAGCTCTTTGACATTTTAGATAGATATTCCTTAGTAGAGACGTGATTTGCAAAAATTTTTTTCTCATTTTATGGGTTGTTGTTATTTTCTTGATGGTATCACTTGAGAGTTTTTAGTATTGATGCAATACAATTTATCTATTTTTTCTTATTTATGTTTGTGCTGTTTTTTGGCCATGCCATGTGGCATGTGAAATCTTAGTTCCCTGAGCAGGATTCAAACCCATGTCCCCCATGTAGTGTGAAGTCTCAGCCATCGGACTGCCAGGAAAGTCTCTATGTTTGTGCTTTTTTAATTGTATTTGAGAAACCATGACTTAATCCAAGGTCATAAAAGTTTATTCCTATATTTCTTTTAAAAGTTTTATAGTTCTAGCTCTTACGTTTATGTCTGTGATTCATTTTGAGTTGTTTTTTAATATAAGGTGTGAGGTTGGAGTCAGAATTGGGTTTATTTTTGTTTTGTTTTTTGCATGTGTATATACTGTTGTCCCAGCAACATTACTGAAAACACCATTCTTTCCCATTCAGCTGTCTTGACACCCTTGTGAAAAAATCTGTCTATCATAGATATATGAGCTTATTTCTGGACCCTCAATTAGCTCCCATTGATCTGTATATCTGTCCTTATGCCAGTATTGCACTTTCTTGATTAACGTAGGTTCGAAATAAGTTTTGCAATTTGGAAGTGTGAGTCTTCTAAATTTCTTTTTCTTTTTCAAGATTATTTGGTTATTCTGGGCCCCTTGCATCTCCATATGAATTTAGAATCAGCTTGTCAACTTCTACAAAGAAACCCAGTGGATTTTGATAGAGATTGCATTGAATCTGTAGATTAGTTGGGGGAGTTCGGCCATCTTAACAATAGTAAGTGTTCCCATCCATGAACGTAGGGTTTCTATTTATTTAGATCTCTTAAATTTCTTTCAGTGATTTTTTTTGTAGTTTTCAAAGTACAATTCTTATACTTTTCTGATAAATTATTTCTAAAGTATTTTGTTTATGATGTTTTTGTGATTATAATTGTCTTCTTAATTTCATTTTCAGATTGTTCATTGTTAGTGTATAGAAATACAACTTTTTTTGGGTATATTACCTTGTATTCTGAACTTTGCTGAATGCTTTAAATCTAATAGCTTTTAATTTTTTTGACATTTCTTAGGATTTTCTATATATGAGATCATGTCATCTCTGAATAGGGTTACTTTGTCCTTTACAATCTTGATGCCGTTATTTCCTTTGTCCAGGCTTATTTGCATATAGTACAACATTGAATAGAGGTGATGAGGGCGGACATCTGTCTTGCTTTTAATTGCAGGAGGAAAGCATTCAGCCTTTCACTATTAAGTATTATATGTGTGAAGGTTTTTATTAAGATGCTCTTTATTTTAAATTCATTATTGAGGAACCTCCCCTTTTATTTCTAGTTAATTGAGTGGGGTTTCTTTTTTGATAGTGAAAAGGTATTGGACTTTGTAAATTAACAACAAAAAGTGCCACTCTATTTAGGTATGACAGGACATATAAAAAGCTGTGCTTATTTAATGTATATGACTTGATGAAGATAGACACTTGTGAGGCCATCCCCATCTATACCACAAGCATACCCATTATTTCTGTTGGCAAATGTTTTTCTGCATTTGTTGAGATAATCGTGTAGTTTTAACCCTTTATTTTTTAAAAAATAATGTATGTATTTTCGGTTGTGCTGGGTCCTTGCTGATGCACGGCTTTCTCTAGGTGTGATGAGCGGGGTCTATTCTCTAGTTTCTGTGTGTGGCTTCTCATTGTGGTGGCTTCTCTTGTGGCAGACCATGAACTCTAGGGTATGCGTGTTGATATTTTACCAAAGATTTTTGCATCTAAATTTATAAGAGATACTGGTTTTTGGTTTTATCTTGTGATGACTTTGTCTAGTTTTGATAAAACTGGCCCCAAAAATGAATTGGGGAGCATTCTTTCCTTTGCACACTTTTGGAAGAGTCTGTGGAAAGGGTTGGTAATTCTTCAAATAGTTGGCAGAATTTACCATGGAAGCCATTCTAGTCCTGGGCTTTGCTCGCAGGTAGTTTTTGGATTACTAATCCAATCTCTTTACTTGTCATAGGTCTATTCCTTCTTAAGTCAGTTTTAGTAGATTTATCTTTCTAGGAATATGTCCATTTCATCTAGGTTATATAATTTGTTCCATACATTGTTAATTGTGTTTGCTTGTTTCATTTCATTTTTGTAAGGTCGGTATTTATGTCTCCTGCTTCATTCCTGATTATAGTAATTTGAGCTTCTTTTAGTCTTTTCTTGGTCAGTCTTGCTAAAAGTTTGTCAATTTTGTTGACCTTTTCAAAGAAGCAACTTTTGGTTTTACTACTTTTCCTTATTATCTTTCTATTTTTAAGTTAATTAATATTCTGATTTAACATTATTATCTCCTTCTTCTTGCTTTAGGTTTGATTTGCCCTTTTTTTAGTTTATTAAGCTAGACAGTTGTTGTTGATTCAAGATTTTTAAAAGATGTTAACATAAGAATATAATGCTATAAATTTGCTTCTAAGCACTGCTTTAGTGTCATTCCAGAAGTTTAAATGTGCTATGTTTTAATTTTCAATCATATTGAAATATTTTCTAGTTTCCTTTGTGGTAATTTCTTCTTTTGACTTAATTTGTTCTTTCAGGGTGGGTTGATTAATTTCCACACTTGTGAATACCCCCAAATTTCTGTCATTGACTTCTAATTTTATTCCATTGTGGTTGGAAAGCATGTTTTCAATTTTGTAAAATTATTCATTCTCATTTTATGGCTTAATATATGGTCTGTTCTCCAGAATGTTCAATGTGTACTTTAGAAGGTTTTGTGTTTACTACAATGCTGTGTTACTTTACAGCAAAGTGAATCAATTATACATACATTCACTCTTTTTCAGATTCTTTACCCATGTAGATCATTACAGAGTATTGAGTAAGTTCTGCGGGCCATGTAATAGGCTGTAATTAGCTATCTATTTCACATGTAGCAGTGTGCATATGGGGCTTCCCTGCTGGCTTAGACGGTAAAGAATCCTCCTGCAAAGCTAGAGACCTAGGTTCAATCCCTGGGCTGGGAAGATCCCTTGGAGGAGGGCATGGCAACCCACTCCAGTATTCTTGCCTGGAGAATCCCATGGACAGAGGAGCCTGGCGGGCTACCGTCCATGGGTCACAAAGAGTCAGACACGACTGAGTGACTAAGCACACGCAGCCCAGTGTGTAAATGTCAATCCCAGTCCCCCAGTTTACCCCCTTCTCCTTTGCCCCTGGTAATCATAAGTCTGTTTTCTATATCTGTGACTCTATTTCTGTTTTGCCAATAAGTTCATTTGTACCATTTTTTAAGATTCCACATATAAGTGCTGTCATAGAAAGTGTAGTCTTTCTACAAATGTGATAACCCAGAGATTATCATACTGACTTAACTCAGTGTGATAATCTCTGGGTCCATCCATGTTCCTGCAGATGGCATTATTTCCTTCTTTTTTTGTGTGCTTGAGTAATATTCCGTTGTATATCTATGTACCATATTTTTCTTTATCCATTCCTCTGTCAATAGACATAGGTGACTTCCAGGTCCTCGCTATTGTAAATTGTGCTGCCGTGAGCACTAGAGTACATGTATCTCTTCGAGTTATGGTTTTCTCCAGTTAATATGCCTAGGAGTGGGATGGCTAGAGCATATGGTAGCTCTATTTTTAGCTTTTAAAGGAACCTACATACTGTTCTTCATAGTGGCTGCACCAATTTACATTCCCACCAACATTGCAAGGGGGCTCCCTTTTCTCCACACTGATCTACCCATTTGTGATGTCGCATTGTTGTTTAGTGACTAAGTCATGTCCGACTCTTGTGACCCTGCGGACTGTAGCCTGCCAGGTTCCTCTGTCCATGGAATTTCTCAGGCAAGAACACTGGAGTGGGTTGCCATTTCTCTCTCCAGGGGATCTTCTCGACCAGGGATCAAATTAGAATCTCCTGCATTGGCAGGCGAATTTTTTACCAGTGAGCCACCAGGGAAGCCCGTTGTAATGAATAGCATATGGTATTTTTCCTTAAGGGCTTGCAGTTCTTGATGCTATTTATTCAGTCCAATAAATATCTCCTCTGTGCCAGATATCTCCTCTTTCCTCTTTAGACTGTGGTGCAAATGCTAATAACAAGATTATCAACTATTCCTCAATTTTAAAAAATTACAAAATCTCTGCCTTCATATGCAACTATATCTCACATAAAAGATATCAAGTGTGTTAGCAAATAAGATAATCTCAAATACTATTATTAAACTATTTGGGGCTCCCCTCATGGCTCAGACTGTAAAGAATCTGCTTGCAATGTAGGAAACTCAGTTTTGTTTCTTTATTGCTGTGAAGAAAACAAGGTAATGGGATAGCAAATGGCTGAGGGAGAAGGATACTCAGAGGAGGTGACATTTGAGCAGAGTCCTGAGAATAAGAAAGAGACATCCACAGAAAGATTCAGGGGAAGAGCCTTCCCGTCAGAGGAACACCAAATATCAAGTCCCTGAGACAGGAAAGAGCTAATCTGAGGGACTCACAGGCCGGTGGGACCAGCCCATTCTGAATGAGGTTGAAAAGAAGCGGCGGTCAGATCATGTAGGGGTTCGTAGGCTGTGGTAAGGAGGGTGACTTTTATTACAGTTGCACTCAGGACCTATGGAGAGTCTGAAGCGTGTGATTGATTTATGATTGCCTTTTGAGATGTTTTCTCTGGCTGATGTGTTAAACTGTTAGGGGCCCTGTACAATAACCAAGGGCAAGAGTGAAAGCAGAGCAGCAGGGAGGCTGTGGCAGTTGCCTAAGGGAGAAGGGAAAGTGGTTTGGACTAGTGTTTTAGCAGAGGAGAGGGTGAAAAGGGGTCATATGCAGTAAGATTTGGGTGAACATTCAGTTAGAGCCTGAAGGACTTGCTGATGGATTGGATGCAAGTGGAAGAGGGAAAAAAAGGAATCAGGGATACTCATATTTTTGGTCTGGGCACCCAGGAGGCTGGTCAGAGAAAGCTTTTAAAGGGAAAAAATGGTCTTGCGTACTACTTTGTAAAGTTAACTCATACAGTGTTGGATATATCACATAATTGAAATTAAATAAAAATTCTCAACAAAGTGTTGTGAGGGAATCCATAAAGATTTTAATTATTACTTCTGCCTGGTGGGACTAAGGATGGCTTTCCTCCCTTCTCTTTCTCTGTATTTTCTAAGTCTCTTGTGATGAGCGTATATTATTTACTAATGGAACAAAGTCAATTTTATAAAATGAGACAAAAATGGAAGAATACAGCTGCAAAGACTTCCTGAAGGAGGTGAAGAATTGGTGAAGATTTATCTGGATGTGTTTCTTGCCACAGAGCATTATGCAGAGAGCAGAAAGATTAAGCTCTTTTTTCAAGTAGTTGTTTGTTGAATCGAAAATGACAGCTTTGTAAGGGTGATTTGAATTTCCATCCGTCCAAATGTTAAATAGAAATATAAGGAGTAGATTGGTTACTTTGGCTTCATGTTAAAACCTGTAGACTCAGTTCAGTTCAGTTCAGTTCAGTCGCTCAGTAGTGTCCTACTCTTTGCGACCGCATGAATCGCAGCACACCAGGCCTCCCTGTCCATCACCAACTCCCGGAGTTCACCCAGACTCACGTCCGTTGAGTCCGTGATGCCATCCAGCCGTCTCATCCTCTGTCGTCCCCTTCTCCTCCTGCCCCCAATCCCTCCCAGCATCAGAGTCTTTTCCAGTGAGTCAACTCTTCACATGAGGTGGCCAAAGTACTGGAGCTTCAGCTTTAGCATCATTCCTTCCAAAGAAATCCCAGGGTTGATCTCCTTCAGAATGGACTGGTTGGATCTCCTTGCACTCCAAGGGACTCTCAAGAGTCTTCTCCAAACACCACAGTTCAAAAGCATCAATTCTTCAGTGCTCAGCTTTCTTCACAGTCCAACTCTCACGTCCATACATGACCACAGGAAAAACCATAGCCTTGACTAGACACAGCTTTAGCATCATTCCTTCCAAAGAAATCCCAGGGTTGATCTCCTTCAGAATGGACTGGTTGGATCTCCTTGCAGTCCAAGGGACTCTCAAGAGTCTTCTCCAACACCACAGTTCAAAAGCATCAATTCTTTGGCACTCAGCGTTCTTCACAGTCCAACTCTCACATCCATACATGACCACAGGAAAAACCATAGCCTTGACTAGACGGACCTTAGTCAGCAAAGTAATGTCTCTGCTTTTGAATATACTATCTAGGTTGGTCATAACTTTTCTTCCAAGGAGTAAGCATCTTTTAATTTCATGGCTGCAGTCACCATCTGCAGTGATTTTGGAGCCCCAAAAAATAAAGTCTGACACTGTTTCTATGCAAACTCAAACCACAACGAGCTATCACCTCACACTTCTTAACACTGCAGTTAGCAAAATAGACAAGAAATAACACGTTAACAATGATACAGAAAAAAAGAAACCACACTGCACTTTTTAAAAAATCTTATTTACATGGGAGGATAATTATTCTACAATGTTGTGGTGGTTACTGCCATACATCAACATAAGTAGTCATAGGTATATATATGTCCCCTCCCTCTTAAACCTAAAGAGTCTGTTGATGAAAGTGAAAGAGGAAGAGTGAAAAAGCTGGCTTAAAACTCAACATTCAAAAAACTAAGGCCATGGCATCCATCACTTCATGGCAAATAGACGGGAAAACAACAGAAACAGTAACAGATTTATTTTCTTGGGCTCCAAAATCACTGCAGATGGTGATTGCAGCCATGAAATTAACAGATGTTTGTTCCTTACAAGAAAGGCTATGACCAACCTAGACTGCATATTAAAAAACAGAGACATTACTTTGCCATGGACAAAGGTCCATCTAGTCAAAGCTATGGTTTTTCCAGGAGTCATGTATGGATGTCAGAGTTGAACTATAAAGAAAGCTGAGCGCTGAAGAACTGATGCTTTTGTGGAGTTGGAGAAGACTCTTGAGAGTCCCTTGGACTGCAAGGAGATCCAACCAGTCCATCCTAAAGGAAATCAGTCCCAAATATTCATTAGAGGACTGATGCTGAAGCTGAAACTCCAATACTTTGGCCACCTGATGTGAAGAACTGACTCATTGGAAAAGACCTTGATGGCTGGGAAAAATTGAAGGTTGGAGGAGAAGGGGACAACAGAGGATGAGATGGTTGGATGGCATCACCAACTCAATGGACATGAGTTTGAGTAAGCTCCAGGAGTTGGTGATGGACAGGAAAGCCTGGTGTGCTGCAGTCCGTGGGGTCACAGAGAGTCGGACACGACTGAGCAACTGAACTGAACTCTTGAACCTCCCTTGCACATCCCACCCCATCCCACTCCTCCCCTGGGAAACTCTTTATGGGAATGTAAACTGATGCAGCCACTACAGAAAACAGAATGGAGCTTCCTCAGAACATTCAAAACATAACTATATATAGTATGACCCATCTATCCCATTTCTGGGTGTACAGCCAAGGAAAGCGAAATCTCTGTCTCAAAGGGAGATCTGCACCTCCATGCTCGCTGCAGCATCATTCACAACAGGCAAGAGGCGGGAACAACCCGATGTCCATCACTGAGGGAATAAAGAAAGTAACGTGTACACATAGTGTAGAATATTAATTTAGCCACAAGAAAGGTAGAAATCCTGACTTTCATGATAACATAGAAAGACCTAAGGGTCTCACGCTAAGTTACTGAATGGGAAAAGATAAGCACCGTGTGTTCTCACTTACATGTGGAATCTAAAAAGGCTGAAATCACAGAAACAGAAAGTAGAATGGTGGTTATCAGGGGCTGAGGGGTGAGGAAAATGGAGAGATGCCAGGTCAAAGGGCACAAACTTCCAACTGTAAGACAAATTCTGGGGGAGTCAATGCACAGCATGGCAACTATAGTTAACAGCACTGAATTATACACACACATGCACACATACACATATATGAATGTTGCTAAGAGAGTCAATCTTAAATACTGTCGCCATCAAAAACGGTAATTATGTGAAAGGACAGAGATGTTAACTAATCATATTATGGTAACCATTTCACAATATGTACGTGATCAAAGCACCACACTGTATACCCTGAACTTACATATATGTCAATAACATCACAAGAGAGATAGGGGGAAGGGAGGGAGTTACATATGTATAAGTGCTACATAATTTATAGCACTTTACATTCATAATCTCCAGTGATGTTTATAGTTTTTTGAAGGACTCATTCTAAAATGATGAAATTGGTACCCAAAGGACTAGTGCGGCCACTACAAGGATACACAGCTACTGGTCATAAAACCGAGAACCAAACCTAGTCTTCCAGCCCAATATACTTCCCGTTGCATTAGCAAAATTTTCCTTTGCCTTACATAAATTTCCAGAGTACAGCACTATAAACCCAACATCTGTATACACTACAAAGTGATAGCTATTGCAAGCTGCTATAGCTACTGCGAGTTACCGTCCGTCACCATACAACCGACACTGCCTACTTTACCCATTTCACTCACTGCCCAACTGCCTTCCCCTCTGGTAACTGCTCATCTACTCTCTGTGTCTATGAGTTTGTTTTTATCTTTTTTGTTAATTTGCTTTGGTTTTTTAAGTTATACATATGAGTTAGAACATACGGGCTTCCCTGGTGGCTGAGACCTACAATGCAGGAGACCCGGGTTCGATTCCTGTGTGGGGAAGATCCTCTGGAGAATGAAATGGCAATCCACTCCAGTCCTCTGGCCTGGAGAATCCCATGGATGGAGGAGCCTGGTAGGCTATGGTCCAAGGGGTTGCAAAGAGCCGGACACGACTGAGCGACTTCACTTTCACTTTAGGTCATATGGTATCTGTTTTCTGCCACCTGACCTATTGCACTCAGCATAACACCTTCCAAGTCCATCCATGTTGTCTCAAATGGCAGGATTTCATTCTTTTCATGGCTTAGTAGTAGCTCACTGTATTTTTACCACATCATCTTTGTCCATTCATCCATCAGTGCAAACTTTATGTTGTTTTCCTATCTCGGCAATTGTAAATAACTGTTGCAATGAACACCGAGGTGCATACGTGATTTTCAACTAGTGTTTTATATTCTTCATGTCAGTACAGAGAATTAGAGCAACTGCACCATATGGAGGACCCATAGCTTAATTTTTGGAGGACTCTCCATATAGTCTTCCATCATGGCTGCGCCAATTTCCAGTCTCACCAACAGTGTATAAGGGGTCCCTGTTCCCTACATCTTCTCCAACATTTGCAATTTTTGTCTTTTTTTATAACAGCCATTCTAAGTGTGAAATAATATCTCATGGTGGTTGTGACTCGCATTTCCTTAATATTTAGTGATATTGAGCATTTTTCATGCACCTGTTGGCCATCTGAATGCCTTCTTTGGAACAATGTCTATTCAGGTCCTCTATATGTATTTTTTAAAATCAGATTATTATTTTGCTGTTATTATTGATTTGGGATATAAACCCATTATTGAATATATGATTTGTGACTATCTTCTCCCATTCAGTAGGCTACCGTTTCATTGATGGTTTCCTTCACCAGGGAGAAGCTTTTAATTTGATACAGTCCCATTTATTTTCCAGCAACTTTTAAAATTTTCCAAATTGGGCTAATTATACCTTGGAAATAATTAAGACTTCCAAGACATTTTGAAAGTACAAAGAAGCTTTATCTATAACAAAGTGATACATTTTGACATGCATTTTAACATGTCTTTATACCTAAGAGTTTGAGTGTTGAATGATACATTCCTGTCCATAGGTATCCTTAAGACACTAAATTCTAAAATATAAATCAACACCAAACTCAGAACACCCCAAATCCTTCAAAAGTAAAAAGAAGTTAGGATCAAGGAGAGAAGCTATGATGGCACCACCCTGGCTGTGTCCTACTCATCACAGGAAGGGCAATCACCACCGGTGTTCCGTGCGTCCTCCACCATCCACGCTCTCAACCCTTGTTTCTCTGCCTTGGACCCAACTTTGCTAATTTCACAGTACGGGACAATGCTTCTTTGTGTTATTTAAAGCACTCTATTTAGGCCCGTTGACTCCACTAATTAGTCTATAAATATTGGACCTTTACCCACCGCTTTGTAAGCAAGATAATTTCAGGGGAAAGGCCAAAGCCTTTATGGTCAATCAGATGACGAGAGGGAGTATGGTCTTCCAGCCGAGGACAATGGACAACATTCTGTGGCGAGACAGAAGCTATTAGCAGGATCAATATTTCTCCTAGCACCTTAATAAATCATTGCATCAGAGCCGCGACACGGGAGGGAGACCTCAGTCTACCTATGTGGAGCCTTCTACACTGGAAAATAAAATTCCATTTAAACTACAAAGACTTAATTGGCACACAAAGGAAATGACAGGTGATGGCCTCTGGGTTCTGAGTGTGTTTGGAGTTTTTAAATTATTAGTGGAGGGAGAAAGGCAGAAAGACAAAGAACGCTGCTACTCTCTGGCTGCACATTTACAATTTGCAACTGGTAAATATGTATGAATCTGCTCCGCTAGCTCGGCGTGACAGACAGCTCCAAAGAGACAGCACAGAGCAGAGGAAGCCTGGAGGGAAGTTCAGTGGCTATAACCCACCTCCCCGACACTTAACAGTCCTCCAACTTCCCGAATCTCCTCTTACTTAAATACTTTCCTTTGAGAATGGTTTCTTAACATGAAAAGTATTTTGATGCCAATGGACATTCAAAGCATAGCCAAAAGTGTCCCACGCTCAGCTCTAACTATATCATGAGGTGTAAATAACAGTCAATCCTAAAGGAAATTAACCTGTATATTCTTTGGAAGGACTGATGCTGAAGCTCCAGTGAGTTGGCCACCTGATGCGAAGAACCGACTCACCGGCAAAACCTTGATGCTGGGAAAGATTGAGGGCAAGGGGAGAAGGGAGCAACAGAGGATGAGATGGCTGGATGGCATCATTGACTTGAGGGGCATGAGTAACTCCGGGAGATAGTGAAGGACAGGGAAACCTGGCGAGCTGCAGTCCGAACAAACGCAGAGTCAGACACGACTGAGTGACCGAACAACAACAAAAATAATTGCATCTGCTTCATAAACTTCTAACCTTCCCTGTTCTCTTTGATGTTTACAAGGAACAAGCAAGCAATTAAAAATAGTTACTAGGCCTAGCTGTCCAATTATTTTAACCATAGAACTAATTATTTTTCTTTTCTAATAAGTACCCAAAGACAAAAGAAACATTTTGCAGTGATCGACACAGGGAACTTTAGGCTTTCTGTTAAGGACACTGTATCTCCTTTTTTTTTAAATACAGATGATAGTGAACATAGACATTACTTTGATTCCACTACGACTTTTTCTTTGTGCTACAATGTTTAATTAAAAACATTTTTTTTTCTTATAATCACAAATGACTTTACTGTAGGTCTCTCAAATCATACAGCAAATGAAAGCTGAGAACTAAGAGGTCACACCAGGAAATTTGTTTAGAAAAGGCTATAGCTGTCAAACCAGCAATAAAAGAAAGCCAGGCTCCCTAACAGCTTAAGATATTCATGATTGATGAATTCTTTCATTTCACAAACATTTATCAGGATGTTTAAATATAAGTTTGATAAGAATTGCATCAAAGGAAAGTTCCCAGAAGGTTCTGTCCTCAAAGAGAGCTCGACAATCTAAATGGACACAGGGAAGGTACACAACATCAGAAAGTTACACAGCATTACCAGATTTAAATTATAATACAAAATAATACTCAACTGTCACAAGCACTGCATGTAATTATATGCCAAAGAGGGGCTACAGCAAAACTTAAATAGAAATCTCTACTGGCAGGAGTTTTTAGGGAAAGGACTAGGGGAAAAGATAACACAGCTGAGTGAGACAGGATCTGAGTGGGTGAAAAAGAACACTAAAATATTCCTGAAGGAAAAGCAAGACAAGCCAGTGAAAGCGCAGAGTCCATTGTGAGGCTGAAGGTTCATGCGGCAGATCAGAGCAAGCAAGGGCAGAAAAGTCCACCCAAACAACCAGGAAGGGAAGGGGCAGGATCGCCTGAAACTCCAGGTGAGAAAAGTTTATGATGGGAGAAGAGACGGAGAGTCGCAGGATGCTCCGACAGTCTCCAAGTCCAGGAGCATCTGGGGTGTAGAAACTGAAAGGAAGGATACCCTCTCTACACGAGAGGCCTGTTTCATGTATGGCCAGAGTTGCAGAAAGAAGTCGGAGCTTTCAGGAGACACAGGAGCAAGCCACAAGTTCAGAGAAGGGGCGCTGGGGGCATGGTTCTTGCAGAAGGAACTCCTTGATGGGAATATAAGTGAGGGTATGTGAGAGGACCCCCTGCCTGGATGGTTTCTGCCACAGGAGGGACAAAGGTGGCAGAGATGAGAAGCACAGGGACTTTGACTGAATGCAATCCGGTGTCACAAGTTCCGGGGCTTCACTCTGTACTAGAAATAGCACCTTCCTTCAGCCTCTCCTGTCACTGGCAAGAATCATCTCCTAAGAGATGATCTTTACATCTCAACCAGCCCCGTTCCAACAGCTGAAAGAGCTGGGCTGAAAGCAGAAGATGCACTTTGTGGCTGAAGTAGAAAAAACAGGAATGGGGAGAAACATGTCGGTTAGGAGGTCACCCCTCATGGGGCCTAGAGGATTCACGAGAACGGTCAATCTTCCACCCAAACCCTTATGAAGTTCCAGCAAGTCCAGGCACAGGGATCCACTGAGGGAAATCACATCAGAGAGGAGAGGGGGAGGGGTCCTGGCTGTGAGAGCCGGGCCCTTTGGGCCAGTGCTGCTTGGAGACTGGGTCCGTGGTGTGAGCTGAGGGCTGGGAACCAACGTGGTGGTGGGCTGCCAATAAGGCAGCGCCTGCCGCTTCGGGTGCCTCCGGGGGATGCCTCTGCTAGGCTCTGAGCTGGCAGCTGCCCCTGAGGCACCACAAGCAACTTTCTGATGGCTGTCAGTGTTTCAGGAGAGAGGCCCTCGGCTGCTGGGTCAGTGTCGGGGCTTGACTGGTTGGGAGAATTCTGCCCCGAGGTCTCCAGTGTGACTTGTTTGTCTGGTGTCCTTGATCAAGCAGCAGTGGGTCCGAGAACAATTAGCTGTTTGTTCTCCGTGAGGCTGAGCGAGGCTGGACGGGCGATCCAGCGGGACTTAGGCTCCGGCACCGCATCAAGGAGTCAGGATGCTGCCAGGGTTGGTTTGTATGGGCGACAGGGCAAGTCCAGCGTTTCTATCGCGGATCACAGTGAATTAGTCACTGATTTGCCTTCGTTGCTCTGACAAGCTTTATTTATTTTTGCCTCTGTGACAAGGAGACACTCTCACCTTTCAATATTAAATAGACTGGACAATTATTTTTTCCTTCTCTGTTTCCCCATTCTTCCAAGTAAAGGGCAAAATGGATCATTATGGCAAATTACAGATGTTAATCAACAAATAACAAAAAGATTGAAGAGAACTAGATTTGTGTAAAAAAAAAATTACTGAATTAAAAAAAAAAATGTTTTCATGTAGCAGAACTTCCTGTTACCAGCCGGTCTTGGCGACTGAGCTATCTTTCTTACGGAACAGCGTTTCTTTTCTGCCACATGATCTACTTCTCTCCGCTAACCACATTTTATCCTTTTTTTTAAAGAGGATGAAAGCAACATAAGAAAACTTGTTTTCAGCCTCCCTAGCCCTTGTCCTCATCTCTGAACCATGTAGCTTCCATTACAAAAAAAGGTGCCACAAACGAACAGAAATATGTTACCAGGGACGCGTCCTCAGCTCACTGCACCACTCGCTCAGCTAAACCTGGCAAACTCGGCCACATCTGGCCCCTTGGCAAGCCTCGGTGGAATTCAGCCGCGCCAGTCCACAGAAGGAGATGGCAACCCACACCAGTACTCTTGCCTGGAGAATCCTGTGGACAGAGGAGCCTGGTGGGCTGCCGTCTACGGGGCTGCACAGAGTCGGACACGACTGAAGCGACTTAGCAACAGCAGTCCAGAGAAGCAGTGCTGAGACTGAGACCAACCCTCTGGCTGCTGATCCTCCAAATGTGCAAAGGTCACAGGCCACAAAAACACCTCCTCCAACACATGCAACCTTACTTGGTGTTTTCATAGTTTGTTTTTTTTTTTCTCTCTCATTTTTCAGTGCTTGATTGTCTCCTTTAATAAAAACCATTTTTTGTCCTCTGGCTGCTTTAAACCTCACTGGAATCCAGAATCCTGTGCACAACCTCAGTTTCTTCATGACATGGGAGAAAGTACAGACTCGGGGAGATTTCAAATCTGTGGACCCGAAACCCACTGCGGATTCTGTAAGATTTAGATCTCACTGTCTCTCAGGCAGTTCAAAGCGCTTCTGAAAAGAAATGCCTATTTAAATAGGCTCCCTCTATGGTTCCTGAGGTTTAAATAAATTATCACAAATCATAAATATATTTTAAAAAATGTGAACACGCGGATAAGAAACCTAACTGTAGAGAATACATGGAATTTCCTTCTGCAAGTCATTAGCCAAAGGTAATACAGTAGGAAAGGAACTGTCCAGAACAGTGGTGGGAATGACAGCCACGAAGGTCAGCAAAATGCATATAACGTATAACAAAGAAAACCTTGATTTCTAACAGGAGCATGGACCACAAGGAAAAAATACCTAGTTCTTTGGGGTAACATATAAAATGCGTAAATATATTCTTCTTTAATAAAGGGCTTTCAACATACTCTAACTGGGAGTTTTCTTCAAAACGAATATATGATTAAAGTCAAAGTTTCAGCTGGTTCAAAAGACTAACCAAGAAATAAAGGTCTCCCCTACAGAGTCTCACTTTCTAGATAATAACGCTACAGTTTCAAGTACAGTTCATGCATATAAAAGCATATATATATCCATATATTTACATATGTGCATATTTGCTGGAAATGCTTAATCTATATGGAAACTGGCTAATTTTCTTCAGATGTGCTCAACTATATATAAAATTCCTACAGCACTGGTTTGCATCATTGCCATGGATTGACCTACCCTTCTTGACAGCTGCTTTGTATCTTACTGAACAGGTTATCATAAACACTGATATTCCTACTGAAACAGGAGGGAAGGGGGCAGGGCACGACCTTTGAAGAATGGCACGGGCCTAGGGCACAACATAAACTGATGGGAACCAAATGAGTCCAAGACGGCAGACAAGGCAACTGAACTAGACCTTAACGCTCAGAATAAGTCATTGCAAACACATCAGCAAGCTAAAGGACACACCCAGAGGTGCCTCAACAGCTCCAAGGTCGACCATCACAGACCAAGAAGTGGGCAGTGGTCTGTTCCTGGAAATCTCAGCCGCTTCCCCAAAACATTTGGAATAATCCTGCCACTCGTTAGCTTATGAAATTACCCGGCCCATACGTACGTTTCGCTAACCGTACTCACCCCTGTGATGGCCCACACTCTGTGGAGTCTGTTTCCTTCTGAATAAAATCCGCTTCTTACCTATCACTTTGTCTCTCACTGAATTCTTTCTGCCATGAGACACAAAGAACCTGATCCTCAGTATGTCCAAACACCAGGTGAGTGACGTTAATGAAAAGATCCTGGGTTTGAGTCTCAAGCAGGCTTTTGGCTGGGTTCGAGTCCCAAACGTGTGGGATAGAGTTCCAGTCCGAGGTAAACGGTTTCACTATTCACATACTTTCAGGCTACTTCCAAGTTTTAACTGTTACAAAAGAAGATGCAATATGCTCTCCTGCAGTGAGAGTTGCCTATCTTGTACAAATAGACCTAAAACTCCTCCAAAAAACCATCTTGCCCCGTAACTAGAGAGCGCATGTGCTGTAGCAAGCGAACCTGTGTACCCCAGAGCCCGTGGCCACAAGAGAAAGTCCATGTGCCACAAAACAGAGCCTGCATGCTGCAACACACACCCAGTGCAGCCAAAATAAATTATTATCTAAAAAGAAAAATTTATTCCATCCGCACAATGAATATGTTGATTCGTCATCTGAATGAAGTACCTTCCTCTGAGTCAATTCTGATTGGGTTTTCCAAGCACTTTCTTAAATTCATCAGAACAGATGAAGCAAAAAAAGATACAACTAAAACCTGATTATGTAATTACCAGCCTGAAAGCTTAGAATGAAAACCGTGTCATAACCAGGTCCTCGATAGGAAGGTCAGTATCATGGTGTATCCCTTACACTTAACTCTGAAGAGTCAGCAAAGTAACACATTTTAATATAAAATCAGCATCAAGGATTTTTCTTCCTGTGAGCATTAATTTTTAATACTTTAACCTCCATGAGTTCTATCATTTTCATATAACCTTTCTGTAATAGTTTTAAATGTCTAAGATGGTTTAAATGGATAAAATTATTTCCAGTAAATAAATGGCTTGCCAAGAGCTACTTTGTTTCCTTAAAAAAAAAAAAGATTAAAAGTGCTTGAAATGACAAATATAACTCCCAAAGTTAATTTTACCCAGTAAGTAACTGATTAATCTTCATGTATTTATAAGAAGTAAAATGAGAATCAAAATATACCTAATTTAGAGGAGAAAAACTGAAGTTCGGAGAAATAAGCACCTTGTCGAGAAGGGATCAGTGCTTAATCCACAACTCCACTGTGCTCCTTCCCCATAATCAGAGCTGCAAGGAAGAGAAACAGAATTTACAGATTTCATATATCCTGATAACATGAGTCAGGGTATGCTTACGTAACTTCAAACACCTTAGAATTTAACAAGCTAGAAACCCAGAGCTTGATATTTATTGAATTACACGCATGCCTTTCCTTGCTCTCTTGTTTACAACAAGTTTACAATAAATATTTATGGGATATTTTGATTGGTGAATCCTAGCTAGTGTGCTCTCTAATGAGACTACAGCTTGTTTGGTTTTAAAGCTTTCTGATGCTTAAAAATGTTTACTTTGAGTTACACAACAACATATGAGATCCTTTTTGTAAGCTAAATTTTATATGCTCTTAAATGAAAAAAGAAAAAAAAGGGAGAAAAAGCCTCAGAGTTAGCAGTAATATTGGATCACGAGGACTTTCTGTGTCATCCCTCTTTATATCAATGAGGATGTAGTTTCTTAGAAGAGTTTAAAAGCACAAGCAAAATTTTTGCTCTTGGTATAACCCAAAAGTTTCTACTGTGCAACAGAGCAGAATGATTAGCGGGTGTAATCCAAATGCATTGTAGGTTTCAAAGAATTTAGTCATT
>SJXQ01000454.1:0-10392 GCA_006408695.1 Aepyceros melampus | reverse complement strand
GTCCCCTTCTCCTCCTGCCCCCAATCCCTCCCAGCATTAGGGTCTTTTCCAATGAGTCAACTCTTCGCATAAGGTGCCCAAAGTACTGGAGCTTCAGTTTTAGCATCATTCCTTCCAAAGAAATCCCAGGGCTGATCTCCTTCAGAATGGACTGGTTGGATCTCCTTGCAGTCCAAGGGACTCTCAAGAGTCTTCTCCAACACCACAGTTCAAAAGCATCAATTTTTCTGCGCTCAGCCTTCTTCACAGTCCAACTCTCACATCCATACATGACCACAGGAAAAACCATAGCCTTGACTAGATGGACCTTAGTGGGCAAAGTAATGCCTTAAGAATACCCAAAACCTGAGTCAACATGTCAGCTTTTGACAAGGAAGAGCGGTCCTCAACAAACACGTCAGGATGCCTTTGGAAGGGAGTCAGACATCCCTCCGGCCATTTCTGTCCCTAAGAAAGAGACAAATCACACTTTCCCCATCAACCCAGACACGTGTTGTCCAATCAGCCTGCTCTTCCTGAAGTTCTGAGGGTCAAGTCAGATCACAAGTTGAGAGGAGCGAGGGCAGCACAAATGAGAAAGAACCAAGCTACGGAAACAGCGCATCCACACACGGTCATCAGTTTCAGCTTCATCCACGTCGTCACCTGGAACAGACCCCAAAACTACGAACTGGATTTTCCTGGGTCTGCCAAAATTTAAGCTGCTACATGAACTTGTTGACTTAGGCCCATTATTAGTAATAATTACTATTTTTTCATCACCACAATCATTAAGCTTACAAAACTCATTTTATTAATGAAATTAGACAGAGGAAAGAAAACAGAATTCATTTCCAAAACCAATTTTAATCTATTCAAAGTTGGTTGCCCAGGGGTCAGGAGTGAGAAGCATATGGAGGCTGGGGACAATGGGAAAGTGTGACTGACTGATTTCATGCTGTACATTAAGGGTGCTGACCTGTTGAATCACCAGGGCTTACAACAGGTAAGGTAATCAATAAACATTAAAATAATCAGTTCATGCAATATGGCTGAGGTCTCTTTGCAAGAGGGGCTTAAAAAAAAAAAAAAAGGTAACAAACAGTAAATAGCTGTATTCCCTTAGATATGCCTTGATTTATGAATCCACGCACTTCCACACACTCAACCTTCATCTGGCATACTTCCAGAGTTCTTTCAAGGGTCTTCCTGCCTCCAACCTCTCAGTGTGCTTTTCCAAAGCACATTGCTATTAAAATGACCTTTTCTATAACTATGCTGGATCACATCTGCCCTTCTCACCCCTGGTTCTGCATTCTTATTGGGCTCGTTATGAAATATGGCTCACAGGTTATAAAAACCGACCATGGCAGGCAGATAAACAGATTGGAAGGATGGATGGATGGGAGGATGGGAGGCAAGCTGGGATGCTGGCTGGCTTGTTGAATCAATGAACAGACATAAAGAAGGAAACAGAGAAAGATCTTAAGATAGACCCCAGATATTCACCCAGGATATCTTCAATAACCAATTTATCAGCTATCTGGAGAATAATTTTTCTGTTCTCTGAATCCTTTGCTTTAGCTCACAGGCCTTCAAGAAAGCTTTGATTTCATTGTAACCCCTAGGCTTGGGTGAAAGACACTCTGACACTCCCCCAAAGAGACTCTCAGCAGAGGAAAAGTCCCCTGGCATTCCTGCATGGAGAAGCAGATTGAGACAACGCCTCTATACTCAGGCCAAGCTCCTTAGCTCACAAACCTTGTCTTTCTCCATCTGGCCTCTGCTGTTCTCAGTCAGCTTCATCTATCACTAATTCTCACTACTCAAGGATGAGCCCCTGGTAGCTCCCTGACCATATCATGATACGTCTACTCCCATGTCTTTTCACGTGATGGTTTTGCTTTTCTGCCTGCTTGATAAATTCCAGCGTGGTTCTGAACACCCAGTTTATAAATTATCCCATGTCACACCCTGGGAAAAGTTGGTTATTCCCTTCTCTAGACTAACTCTGTTAACTCTCCCATAAATCTGTAAATGCACCAATCACATGTCCTGTCTATGAGTTTAAATTAGTATCTGAGAGCAGGAACTTTGTCTTAATTTGTCTCTGTTCTCTTAGCACCCAGCACAGTTTGGACACACTGGGGTAGCTTCAGATGTTGTCAAGTTACAAGGCAAAGGGAATAGTGACTATGTTAACCAAGAGACGAGATAAGAAATAAAAACTGTTTTGTGAGATGTAATTTGTTTCATCTAGAGATGCTCAAATTTCAAACTCCCAGTAAGATGTGCCCCAAAGGGAACCAGAAAGTTGGGAAACCTGGGCTTACAGCTGAGGAAGGGGGTTAGGGCTAAAGACAGTCATTTGGGAGTTTTTATGCAGGTGGCAGTGGAAGGTATGGGTGGATAAATAGGACCTGAGAAAAGACGAGAGAAGAACCTTATAGAAAAGCTCTGGGAAATAACATGGCAAAGAACCTAGAGAACTTAAGAGGCCAAAGGCATTAAAAAGTTAACATTAGAAGGAGCATCAGCCATGTGAGTGTCCCACAACGGTCATGTGGGATGGGCATTAAATGGAGATGATGGATTTTACACCTTGGGGAAATGAAGTGCAGAGAAAAGTAAGACATCACTGACAGCAAATCCAGTGGAGGGAAAGGACCAGGACAAAACAGACTGTGGCTGCTGAGAGTGAATGAGTGTCTTTCATCCTGACTCATCACTGAGACGGTGTGCATGGATGGAAGATGGCTTCAGCAGGAAGCCTTCAGTGGCTGCCTAAGTGGGGAGTGGAAGGAAGGAGTGATGGGGAGGTGTGATGAAAAGGCATCAGCAAACGAGCAAAGCAGGAAGGATGCTCCTCTGCCCACTGCAACCTTTTACTTTATGTTTAGGGCAGCATGTCCCTGGGAAAGTGCTTCCATGATTCCTACTGGGGACAAATGTTTATCCCCACCCCTCCCTTCCTCATGTTTCTGCAGAGGTAAGAGAACATCAGCTTCCCAAGAAGGGGCAAGTCTCTGAGTTCCCTGTTACTTCCCCTTGAGAAGAAGCAATTTATCTGATTTTTATGTTTGGGGAAGGTTAATGAGCATGTCGAGCTCATCACCTTCCTCCCGTAGAATCAGAGGAGGCACAGAACCTCCTATTCATTTTCAATAGCCCGCCACAGCTGGGGAAGACTGGGCTGTCGAGCTCTGCCTGTAGCTGAAGGGCCAGATTATATCCAAGGGGCTGTGTTAGGAAACCCACGTGGTCACAGATGTAAACCAACTCGGTTGAGAAACTGAACTGAGAACCAACCAGCTCGTGTTCCCCAGTTCAGTCCTACTGATAGTAAGGCATACGGCACGTGTGTGACGTGTCTGACTCCCGTTTGCCTTTCAACTAGACTGGGATTCAAGGGTAGAATGTGTGTTTAATTATAACTGCCTTAAAGCTAACTTCCAAGGAGACTGTTAGAGACACAGCAATATAAGGTTGCCAGTTCCTCATCTGCCAGTTGAAGCGGGGAGGAGGGCTAATACCTAAATCCTGTGTGTGTGTGCTGTGCTCAGTCGTGTCTGACTCTGCGACCCTGAGGACTGTAGCCCCCCGGGCTCCTCTCTCCATGGAACTTTACAGGCAAGAACACTGGTGTGGGTTGCCATTTCCTCCTCCAGGGGATCTTCCTGACTCAGGGATCAAACCCGCATCTTTTGTGCCTCCTGCATTGGCAGGCACATTCTTTACCACTGCGCCACCTGGGAAGCCCCCAAATTCCTTTCATCCATCTCTAAACATTCGTGTGTTACTGTATACAAGCGCATAAGATATAAGCAGGGGGAGCCAGGAGTCAGAGACATCCAGGCAGCAAAAAGAAGTGAAGATTTCCAGCAGAAGCAGGCAGGTAACCGTGCAGTCCAGCGGGAAAGCCTCCTGGATGAAGGCAGATTGAGAGATCAGAGGGTACCTTATCAAGAGCATTCTCCAAGAGAAAACGGGATCAAAAGAATGAAGACCACTGTATGTAAACAAAAATGTATATACACGCCTACAGACACAGGTAAAGACACAGGCAAACCAAAGAAACAAAGAATCAACCTGGAAAAAAAAAAATTCCTCCCCATTCCACTGATGAGAAATTTATGCTTATATAAGCCTGTTACCTCACTAGATTACAAAACTTGGTGCCTCTGCATCTAAATTTTCCCGGGGGGTTGGGGTGGGGGAACCACAAAACAGCCACAAAATGCTTAAAGGAAAATGCTAAGGACTGTTTGGCTCAAAGACCAAACAGAGACTTTTAACTGAGCTGAGGACGGTAGAATGTTATTTTGCTCTCTTGTCCCTTGGAAGCTCTGAGACCTTTTCAGTTCCAAGATTCCATATGCCAGGGGCATAGGTGAGGAGGGGTTCCAGGCTCTGAGCGCCATGGGGACCGTGATGATCTGGGTCAGGTCAAGGCACTCCCGGCCTGAGGACCAATGGATTTCATCCGATTCATCAGTGAGCACCTCTGGGAACAGAGGGGAAGAAAGCATTTTTTATTTTTTTCGGCCGCTGTAAACAGAAATCTCAGCGAGCTCTGTGCTGAATTCTTGCACAGGAAATCTCTGCTCACCTGCCTTCTGAGACCCAGGTCCCCGGCGGGCACCCTCCAGAGGCCGAGGCGAGATGCGGTCCACGCAGAGAAACTGGTTGCTATGTATTTCATTGTGGCAACTGCGATCCACGAGGGCAAAGCCGATCCACCCGGGCTTTCAGCTATAATCCCCCCGGAATCTCTCCCTGCTGTTCCAGGGATAATTGTCTGGTTATCCCCAAGGCCAGTTCTTACAGCTTTCACATGAAAACCACCTCTTGCATAAGACATGAAATTTAAAATCATCCCTTCATAGCTATCACTGAGTCACTCCGTTACCTCTGGGACAGAAAATAAATTATGCATTCTTTGATTCTCCTTAAAATTTGAGAGGCACAAGGGGACAGAGAAGGATCTCATTGGCATATATATATGGCGTTTCAGAAAGAAACAATAACTTGTGTGATATTAACTGCTCCAAAGGCTCCCTGCATGGTCAAGAAAATTGCATAAAGCATGAGAAACTAACAGCAGGCTTGCATGCTAATGACGGCTGGTGACAAGGACTCGTTGAATGTCACTGCTTCCTGTCCTCACGCTCCTTGTTGTTCTTATCTCAGCGACATCTCCGCAGCTGATGCAGCCCCAGGAGTGAGCATCCTTCTGGGTGTCGGTGACTACGAGGACACTCAGCAGTGCCTGCATTCGAACCCTCTGCGTGCCTTTGCCAGCCTTCCTCCCAAGCCACTCCTTGATACCGAGAGTCCTCCATCTGTACCGTGGAGATGGGGTGGTAGGGATTCTCCGGAGCTAGTTTGCTTTTTACCCCTTGGTGCTGCCCAGGCCCATGAACACGTGGGTGTTACTATTTCAGAGAAGGCGTGACATGTTCTTAATTAGCATGAGGAAAATGCAACAGCTGTCACCGGGAGAAAAAAGGGATCTGTGTGTTCTGGTGCTCGCCTGCTACAATGACCTATTTCACACCAGCCTCTGGCCGGTGTTGATGAGCTCTTCCAGATGTGTGTCAGGGGGCGGGGGGGCAGCACGGCCCAGCAAGTGTGTTACCCAGACGCCCACGGAGCGCTACAGACGTTTCACGCCACAGTCCACATTCAACACAGACCTGACTCATTCTTTTTCCCCATTGTTATTCTAATAAAAGAACCTTCCTGAGAGAATCAAGGGTCTGATTCTCGTTTACCTCAGAGGCCTCAAATAATCTGCACGCGTGCTTGCTCAGTTGCTCAGTAGTGTCCAACTCTTTGTGACCTCATAGACTGTGGCCTGCCAGGCTCCGCTGTCCATGGGATTTCCCAGGCAAGAAAACCAGAGTTAAGTTGCCACTTCCTCCTCCAGCAGATCATCCTAACCCAGGGATCGAACTCATGTCTCCTGCATTGGCAGGCAGGCTCTTTACCACCGCACCACCTGGGAAGCCCGCCTGAGATAACCTGAAGACAAATAAAAGAACAGCATCCTCCCAGATCAGTCTCACCACTGAGGTTAATTCCATTGCGTGGTCTCTAAGAGCTGCTGGTGACAGCTGGAGGAGTTTCTCGACTGATGGGAAAAGTGAGACAAGCTTCAGTCTCCTGCTTGAAAGGCTTCCCTTGGGCAAAATGCACCGTGTAATGTTAACTTTTCAATTTAAAAATTAGAGACATATGGAAACTACTGCTCCCCCCCGACAAATAGGAGAGAAAATCACTGTCCAGATGCTAAAACGTGCACCACTGTCGCCAAAAACATCCACAATTCTGTATGAAATGCCTGAAGCCCTTGACCTAATGAGGTTACTGCCAAGGATACAAATG
Source organism: Aepyceros melampus (assembly GCA_006408695.1). Lineage (NCBI taxonomy): Eukaryota > Metazoa > Chordata > Mammalia > Artiodactyla > Bovidae > Aepyceros > Aepyceros melampus. The sequence goes on along the minus strand of SJXQ01000454.1, from coordinate 4,026 downwards.
AGGAGGACAGAGAACGAAACTGAGAAAGAATTTTGTGTGTGAACTGCCATATTTCTCCTGTTGTTTCACCAATTTTCTTCAAAATTACAACATGGACTGCAAATCTTCAAGGCTAGTACTTCATATGGCAGACCAAGTTCTATTTAAAATGTAATGCGTGTGTCCATCTGATAGGAGAGAACAAGGGCCCATGGGAGAGGTTTTTCAGATAGGGAGGGAGTCTCATGTGTGTGTGTTAGTCTGTAGCCTGCCATGCTCCTCTGTCCATGGAATTCTCCAGGCAAGAATACTGCAGTGGGTTGCCATTCCCTTCTCCAGGGGATCTTCCCAACCCAGGGATAAAACCCAGTTTCCTGCATTACAAGCAGATTCTTTTCCTTTGGAGCCACCAGGGAACCCCCTGCGTGGGGTCTTAGAAAGGTATAAAGATGCCGATCAGGAAAGTGAACCACAGAAAGGCTACTCCCAGCCACTTAGTCAAAGTGTGGCGAGGTGAGCAGATTTTGCAAAGCAAAGAGTTCTTTCAGCCTGAGCCCTTGTGGCATGTACCACTCTGGTACCTTGACCGCCACAGCACAATCCATCAATTTCTACTAAAATTAATGTTGTGGGTTAAAATCAGAGCTTGGAAGACACTGATGGAAATGGTTTGATGAGTGAGCCATGCATACTGCTTCCTAAGTTTCCCTGTGAGACATGGGAGGACACGTAGAACGCTGGTGCTTCCACTGCTGATCAAAATAGACGCTTTCGTTTTCCACTTTAATCCCAGCCAGAGCATCTGTACCGTCTCAACACCTGTCATGCTTGAATTATCCATCAAGAGGAACCACAGGTTTCCGACAAACATACTTTATCATGGTAGGGGATTCCTTGCTTGAGAACCATGCCACGGATATTTACACCGATTTGCTGCTGAGACAAGGCGCGGAAGATCCAGGACACTCAGGATGCTTCCACGTGACTGACATCAGGACCGGGCACCGTGCCTGTACCTGCCGGATGCTCTAGGAACTAAGCATGGAGCAGACTGAAATGGGATGGAGAGGGAAACGGACTAACGAAAGCCAGATGTTCTCGCGCCTTCCCTCGTGGAAGTTTCTGCAAAGTAAGGTCTGAAAACACAGACGAGACTAAGAACATATACAAGGCTGTGGAATACAGAAGACAAACAGGACCAGGAAGACTCAAGAGGAGCTCTTTTTGGCAAGTTGAGAGGCAGGCAAAGCGGGTGAGGGGGTAGTAACAACAGGGAAAACAGGATTCCTGGAGGAAGGGCACAGGGAAGAGGCAGTTTACTGCTTTACAAGGTTTGGGCTCAAGTTCACCTAGAACTTAACCAGGGGTTAAGAATCCATCAGTCAGTGCAGGCAACAGGGGCTCAATCCCTGGTCTGGGAAGATCCCAGGTGACATGGAGCAACTAAGCCCGAGCGCCACAACTATCAAAGCCTGCGTGCCTACAGCTTATGCTACACAACCAGAAAAGCCTCTGCAATAAGAAGCCCATGCATTGCAACTAGACAGTAATAGCCCCCGCTGGCCGTAACTAGAGAAAGCCCGTAGCAGCAACAAAGACCCAGTGCAGCCAAAAATAAAAGTAAATAAAGTTCATCTAAACTGACTCAGGTTCAACCCCTGGGTCGGGAAGATCCCCTGGAGAAGGAAATGGCAACCTACTCCAGGATTCTGGAGAATCCCATGGACATATTAGCTTGGTGGGCTATAGTCCACAGGGTCACAAAGAGTCGGACACGACTGAGCATGCCAAAACCGATGTTTAAATTTCTTTTAAGTACCTATAGCTAAAGAATAGTTTTGATTTTGAAAGAAAAGGTACAGGTGTCAGGTATGGAGTGAGTCACCTGGTCCTCTGATAATTCACTTTACTGAGAACACACATCAGTATAAAAGACCTCCTGAAAGGAGACAGGCCAGCGTATGGCCCTCTCATTCAGGCTTATAATGAGAACTATGAGGGAGTTGACTCCTATCTGACACTTTCCATTTCCGAGGCCCCCTTGGAAGCAAGCACTGCCCGCTGATGGGTGAGAGATGCGAGGAGAGCCTGCCAAAGCGAGGGGTTTCCCGCGATGAGCCAGGCCTGCCTCAGGAGGCCCCGACACCACACTCTCTCAGTCCTCCATGCCTGCCTCTGACGAGCGGAAAAGCCATCAGCTCCTCTCTGGACAGAGGCAAGCGACACAGGAGACTTCGGGAGGCGGCCTTCAGGCCATATCTTCCTAGCCCCTAAAAGCAGTGTTATTACAGTGTTCCTAAGAAGTGGATGTGAGAGTTGGACTATAAAGAAAGCTGAGCACCAAGGAATTGATGCTTTTGAACTGTGGTGCTGGAGAAGACTCTTGAAGCGTCCCTTGGACTACAAGGAGATCCAACCAGTCCATCCTAAAGGAGATCAGTCCTGAGTGTTCATTGGAAGGACTGCTGCTGAAGCTAAAACTCCAAAACTTTGCTTACTTGGTGCAAAGAGCTGACTCATTTGAAAAGACCCTGATGCAGGGAAAGATTGAAGGTGTGAAGAGAAGGGGATGACAGAGGATGAGATGGCTGGATGGCATCACCGACTTGATGGACAGAAGTTTGGTTAAACTCCGGGAGTTGGTGATGGACAGGGAGGCCTGGCATGCTGCAGTCCATGGGGTCAGAGAGTCGGACACGACTGAGTGACTGAACTGAACTGAAAAAGTGCCCAGCCTTCATGCTGACCCAGCAAACCTTGGGCTTTTCTTGAGAGTCTTGTGTTACACAATGCTTTTACACTGCAGTTATCACCCAATGACTGTTTATTCCAGTGGCTCAGAACAGCAGGACCAGGACCGTCATCAGAAAAGTAAGACACAGATTCCTCAGTCATTCAGCCAAGTACTGGCTGAAGTCCTTATCACCCAATAAAATGTCTGACAGGCCATTTGGGGATTTTACACCAGGTTTTTCCTTGTAAAATCAATCAACACAGGTGGCATGATCTTCTCCTAGTTACAAGGATGAACACGTGCACCTTGAGTGTATCTAAAGGGCTAAATCCCTGGGAAGGACATTCTAGAACTACATTGCAATATGTAAGTTCCTAAAGACTGAAAAGAAAAAAAAAATGAAATAATTTACATTCTGTTGTGAAGTATCCACTTTGTAGTCGAACGAATGAGAAACTTGTGAGAGGAGATAATGAAAATAAAAATATTTTCTTCAATTAAAAAGACAACTCAGGGAGAATCATTGAGAATGAAGAAAATGAGGTCTTAAAAAGCAGGCAGAGTAGCTGCTTAAATCTGCTTCCCAGATGACACTAGTGGAAAAGAATCCCTGGGTGGGGAAGATCCCCTGGAGGAGGAAAGGCAACCCACTCCAGTAGTTCTGCCTGGAGATTCCCATGGACAGAGGAGCCTGGGGGCTACAGTCCACAGGGTCACAGAAGAGTCACACGCGACTGAAGTGACTTAGCACAGCACACGGCTGCCTAACAACTGCATAGCCCGTCCCACCACTTTCCCACTTAGACTGGCCCCAAAGCCTTAGCAGGAACTCTTCCCATAAGACCCCAGAAGCCATCTGGATGGAGTAAAGTGAGAGTGAAAGGCAGTAGCTCAGCTCTCCTGCTTTAAGACCCGACCCGCCCGTCATTCATGTTTCTCCTTTCTCCAGGGAATCTTCCCACAGCAAATGGGCTTAGGTTCCCTGCAGGCTGATCTCACAGGACTCTCTGCTTTTTCTTGATATAAATCACACCTGCACTTATTTTTCCACATCTCTCGATGCCCCTGGATCTGAGCCGTTCAATATAGTAAGCCCTAGTTCACACGTGGCTACTGAGACTTGAAATGTGGCGGGTTCAGATCGAGATGCGCTTTCATGTAAGATACACGTTGATTGGATCTGGAAGGCATTATGTGAATTCTGCCAGAAGAATGCAGCCTGGCTGACACCTTGATTTGAGGTACTACATTAGTCCTCTGACCTTTGGTTCTATTAGAGAAGACATGTGGGTTGTTTTAAACCCACTGTGGCT
>SJXQ01000453.1:234966-365239 GCA_006408695.1 Aepyceros melampus | reverse complement strand
AAAACTGACCTTTTCCAGTCCTGTGGCCACAGATGAGTTTTCCAAATTTGTTGGCATATTGAGTGTAGCACTTTCACAGCATCATCTTTCAGGATTTCAAATAGCTCAACTGGAATTCCATCACCTCCACTAGCTTTGTTTGTAGTGATGCTTCCTAAGGCCCACTTGACTTCACATTCCAGGATGTCTGGCTCTAGGTGAGTGATCATACCATCATGATTATCTGGGTCATGAAGATCTTTTTGGTACAGTTCTTCTGTGTATTCATGCCACCTCTTCTTAATATCTTCTGCTTCTGTTAGGTCCCTATCATTTTTGTCCTTTATTGAGCCCATCTTTGCATAAAATGTTCCCTTGGTATCTCTAGTTTTCATGAAAAGATCTCTTATCTTTCCCATTCTATTGTTTTTCTCTGTTTCTTTGCATTGATCACTCAGGAAAGCTTTCTTATCTCTTCTTGCTATTCTTTGGAACTCTGCAGTCAAACGGGTATATTGTTTCTTTTCTCCTTTGCTTTTCGCTTCACTTCTTTCAAAGTTATTTGTAAAGCCTTCTCAGACAGCCATTTTGCTTTTTTTGCATTTCTTTTCTTGAGGATGGTCTTGATTCCTGTCTCCTGTACAATGTCACGAACCTGTGTCCATAGTTCATCAGCCACTCTGCCTATCAGATCTAGTCCCTTAATCTATTTATCATTTCCACTGTATAGTCATAAAGGATTTGATTTAGGTCATACCTGAATGGTCTAGTGGTTTTCTCCACTTTTTCCATTTCTGTCTGAATTTGGCAATAAGGATTTCATGATCTGAGCCACAGTCAGCTCCTTGTCTTGTTTTTGCTGACTGTATAGAGCTTCTCCATTTTTGGTTGCAAAGAATATAATCAATCTGATTTCAGTGTTGACCATATGGTGATGTCCATGTGTAGAGTCTTTTCTTGTGTTGTTGGAAGAGGGCATTTGCTATGACCAGTGCATTGTCTTGGCAGAACTCTATTAACATTTTCCCTGCTTCATTCTGTACCCAAGGCCAAATTTGCTTGTTACTCCAGGTGTTTCTTGACTTCCTACTTTTGCATTCCAGTCTCCTATATTGAAAAGGACATCTTTTTTGGGTGTTAGTTCTAGAAGGTCTTGTAGGTCTTCATAGAACTGCTCAGCTTCAGCTCTTTAGCATTACTGGTCAGGGCATAGACTTCGATTACCGTGATATTGAATGGTTTGCCTTGGAAATGAACAGAGATCATTTTGTCGTTTTTGAGATTGCATCCAAGTACTTCAGATATGCAGATGACACCACCTTTATGGCAGAAAGTGAAGAGGAACTAAAAAGCCTCTTGATGAAAGTGAAAGAGGAGAGTGAAAAAGTTGGCATAAAGCTCAACATTCAGAAAACTAAGATCATGGCATCCGGTCCCATCACTTCATGGCAAATAGTTGGGGAAACAGTGGAAGCAGTGTCAGACTTTATTTTTCTGGGCTCCAAAATCACTGCAGATGTTGACTGCAGCCATGAAATCAAAAGACACTTGCTCCTTGGAAGGAAAGTTATGACCAACCTAGATAGCATATTGAAATGCAGAGACATTACTTTGCCAACAAAGGTCCATCTAGTCAAGGCTACAGTTTTTCCAATAGTCATGTATAGATGTGAGAGTTGGACTGTGAAGAAAGATGAGTGCTGAAAAATTGATGCTTTTGAACTGCGGTGCTGGAGAAGACTCTTGCGAGTCCCTTGGGCTGCAAGGAGATCCAACCAATCCTTTCTAAAGGAGAAAAGGGTGTTCTTTGGAAGGAATGATGCTAAAGCTGAAACTCCAGTACTTTGGCCACCTCATGCGAAGGGTTGACTCATTGGAAAAGACTCTGATGCTGGGAGGGATTGGGGGCAGGAGGAGAAGGGGATCACAGAGGATGAGATGGTTGGATGACATCACCAACTCGATGAACGTGAGTCTGGGTGAACTCTGGGAGATGGTGATGGACAGCGAGGCCTGGCATGCTGCAATTCATGGGGTTCCAAAGAGTTGGACATGACTGAGCAACTAACTGAACTGAGCTGCCCTATGGGTATCCTTTAAAATGAAATGATAGTCTTTAAATATAGTATTTTCTTGGGTTCTATGAGTTGTTTTAGAGAATTATTGAACCTGAGGGCTGTCATGGGCACCTCTGAATTAGCAGCCAGTTGGTCAGAAGTGTGGGTAGCCTGGGAACCTAACTTGTGCCTGGTGTCTATAAAGACAGTCTTGTGGAACAATGAACCCTAATCCTGTAGGATTTGATGCTAAATCTGGGTGGTTAGCATCAAACTGTATTTAAGTGTATGTCCAGTTGGGAGTGAAACAAAACAAGTAGCTCATGAAAATATTTCTTCTTTTCTAACTCTCTTTCCTCATTTCTGGCAGTCATAACTCCCTCTACATAAGTTGCCCCTACCCTTCCTGTGCACACTTCCAGGATTTGCGATTTCTTTCTATAGAATAAACAAACTCCAGCTGTTGTTCTTTTCCCCTGTGTTTAAGAAATGTTGCAATGTTGCTTACCAGAGTTTAGTGTGGCTTCCTCTTCCACATAGCTCTATAGATAGAACTTGGCTTAAAAAAGAAAACTTTGATCTCAGTAACTGGAATGGTTCCATGAGAGGTTGGCATAGTTAGTGGCAGCAGTGGTTGGGATAGGATAAACTCTGGTTCTGTGCATAGAAGATCTGGTTCTGTTCATAGCAGAGGGATTTTTACTGTCTGGTTAATTTTTTCCCAACTAATGGAAGTCAAACATAACTCACCATCACAAGGATGATTTCATAACCCTCTATATAAGAAATGGATATTTCTTCTTACCTTGGCGTTACATCAGGAGAGAATGTTTCCTCTCTCTGCCTGCTATGGACTGAAAGTTTGCCTGTACCCGACCCCCCAGATGAATATGTTGAAACCCTCATCCCTAATGTGATGGTATTTGGAGACAGAGCCTTTGAGAGGTAATTAGGTCATGAGGGTGGAGTCCTTGTGATGCAATTAGTGCTCTTATAAGAGAGACAAGAGAGAGTTGCTTCTTCTCTCTTTCTTTGTGCCAGGTGAGGGTACAATGAGAAGGTATCAGTCTGCAAACCAGGAAATGGGCTCTCACCAGACTTCAGTCTGCTGGCAGTTTGATTTTGGACTGACTGCCTCCAGAACTGTGAGAAACAAATATTTTCTGTCAAAGCCACCCAGTCTACCGTAAATTTTTTATAATGGTAGCATGAACTAAGACACTGCACTTACTATATTTTCACCTGAAATAACAGAAAATAATGGTGTCAAGCCCAAATATATTTTCTTTCAATATTAATTTCTACTCACTAGGGATTTAATGTTGGTGATAGAAGTTTTAATTCATTCATTCATGAAGACATAATACAATTAAAACTAGACCAACTCAGTTACAAAAATACCAAAACCATAGGTGGTTCAATCCTCTTTCTTAAAAAACAAAATTTATCTTTTTCAAATTTCTTTAGAAAGTGTACTTTATTTAAAAAATGTAAATGATATATCCCATGATACAAAATTCTAGACATAGTAAATTTTAAAATAGCACAAAGGAAATATAAATATTCATTTTATCTTCTTATATGTATCATTTATGTATTTCTTTTCTTTTCCTAGGTTCGTATTTTTCATTGTTGTCCAATCTGATTTATACTTACGGTAAAAACATTTTTAATATCATAGACAGGCTTAAGGCAAAAGTAAAAATTCTCTTCTCTCCATTCTCTCCTCAGATATTGGTGAATATCCTTTCAACTATATGGATACATTTTGTTTTTTACATATATGGTGTCACATTATACATGTTCTATAACTTTTTTCACTGAACACTGTCATGAAAAGCTTTCATGATAGTGCATTTAGAGCTAATTCATTCTTTTTAATGGTTAAACTGTATTCCTTGATGTATAGATATCTATTTAGCTAGCTCCCTCATGATGACTAACATGTTTCCAACATTTTATTGGGGTTTCTCTGGTGGTTCAAATGGTAAAGAATCCACCTGTAATGCAGGAGACCTGGATTTGATCCCTGGGTTGGGAAGATCCCCTGGAAAAGGAATGGCTACCCACTCCAGTATTCTTGCCTGTAACAAAATGTTGATAGCTTATTTTTGATAAATGTAGTTATTATATTAACTTACATACAGTCCATGGGGTCGCAAAGAGTTGGACACAACTGAGCAACTAACACTCTCACGTATCCTGACACCCGTCTCCTCCACGGGATCCAGTCACTGCACAGCTTGCCCTTTATTTTATACTGGTGCACTGGCACTTTTGAGCAGCTGCTGTGTAGCAGTGTTTTCCATAGACAGATGCTATAGGGGCTCAGTCATGTCTGGCTCTTTGTGACTCCGTGGACTGTAGCCTGCCAGGCTCCTCTGTCCATGGGATTTTCCAGGCAAGAATACCGGGTTGGGTCACCATTTCGTCCTCCAGGGGATCTTCCTGACCCGGGGATAGAACCCCTATCTCCTGCATCTTCTGTATTACAGGCGGATTCTTTATCCTGCTGAACACCAGGGAGGCCTTGGTTTCGATTACACCGTTACAAAATGTGCTTTTGCTTTCATCTAGTTTAAAAAAAAATTTCTGTGTCCCTATTGATGTTCAGTAAAGAATAAATATGGCTAATTTAAAGTGGTCACACTCTGATGCACGGGGATAATTCAGAGTGGGTGTGGGGCGGGAAGGGGGAAGTGGGAGTCGGGATTGGGAGTTCGTGTACGCTCGTGGCTGATTCATGTCGATGTGTAGCAAAACGAATACAGTATTGTAAAGCAAAACAAACTAAAAAAATAAAAATTAATTAAAAAAAAAAAGTGGTCACACTGTTTTCCAGGTTAAGTAAATATTTCAATTAGAAGAGTAAATATTTTTAAATTGGGAGTGTGGATATTTCCTGTTTGGGGAGTGTGTTCTTTAATGAACTGAGTTTCAGATTGGTGATATTACAAGGAGTATGTAATGAATTTCTGGGCTGTAAGTCTTAAGACTACACCCTGTCCTAAAAGGCAAAGTAAATTTCCAAAGTTTTTATCTTAGTAATATAGCACAGTGAAATAAGAAGGGGTCAGTGAAAAATAGATGCTAGCTTTTGTCATTTGCTTGTTAGTGAATCCCAAGATATCAGGCTTCCTGGAGCTTGTTGCAGAGATATTCCAGCATCCCATTTAAAGATTAAAAAGAATTAAAGATCCCTACCTGACTACAGTTATCATTTATCTATTCAAATATATAGATAATGAAGGTACCCATAGGATGCTGTCATCTATTTTAAAAAATTGGGTGGTCCTTGATGGGTGTCCAACTCAGATCGACTGGGAATTATTAGCTTAAGGCACTATCTCTGATTAATTTTGTTTTGGACCTTGAGTAAAGCTTAGTTAAAAGGATATGAATGAGCTTTAAAATAATTTCCCTCCACAGTATCCAAGCTACCTTTAATAACAGAGTCATTCTCATCTTCCTTAATTATTCATATCAGATCTTCCAAGAGGAAACTTGCTATTGCTAAATACCAAAAGCAGCTTGTAGCGCCCTGCAAAAATATATTTTCTTCATAACTAGAAGGGGAAGAGGGAAAGTGAACAAGGGATGGAAACAAACCAATAAATACAATGTAAATAGTTTCATAGAAAGTTATTTATATTTTGGCAAGCCTCCCTATCTACTATGATCCCCAAGTTTTCTTTTTAGAGAAACTATGATGATGATAATAGCAGTTTTTACTGAAAAGATATTGATATACTAAGATATTTGGTAATACTTACTCTAATATTGCCCTGTCCATCTACATAGCATGAAACCATCAAGAGAAGCAGTCCCCTGCATCCAGCCTTCCAGGCTTCTCACAGCTTAGATTCCATCTGTATGCTGCCATGAAAGTTGTTGCTGGCACACATAGGACCGTGAATCTGGACTAACTTAAAGCTCTTGTCTTAAAGGCCTTTTCCTGTGGCATTGGCACAAAGATGCACTGTCATCTGGCTGAGGAACAAGTTCCATTCCATCACGTATTTCAGGTTTGCTCAACTGGCGTTCAGCATATTTCTGGAATGTGGAAAGATTAGTCCAAACTTCATTCCACTGAATCTCCCCACTCATGCTATTGTTTCTAGCTGCTGTGTATCTTCAGACTAAAACCACAGGTCTGATTTATTTCACTCTTAAAGTGACATTTTAACTTTAGTTATGAGAGGCACTAGTGTGCTATTTCATAATCTTACAAGGAACCCCAATCCACTATTTTATGCATAGGTAAGAACCCTCTTGGAAAGGGCCATCAAACAAAGTGTCCCTACTTGAACAGCAGCACTTCTTGAATTCATCCTCCACATGTTAATAAATAATTAACATTGTTGAATATTCAAATCAGTGAACAAAGATGATAAGCATCTCAAAGTAAAGTCTGTGGTTTTTATACATCCTTCCCTTTAGGCCTGTAGTCATACACGTTTTGCAAATGGTGATGGGACTGTGAAATGTCCCTCCACTTTGGCCACTGACTGAAATATTCCTTTACATTGGATTTTTCAGTTCTGTGGTTCCTCAGTATGCATGGTTCCATGTCCTCAGATCGTGCAGTGCTGTAGTGAGCATGTACGTGCCCAGTTGTGTCTGACTCTTGTGACCCCGTGGACTGTAGCCCACCAAGCTCCTCTGGCCACGGGATTCTCCAGGCAAGAACACTGGAGCAGGTTGCCATTTCCTTCTCCAGGGGATCTTTCTGATCCAGGGATCAAACCCACATCTCTTGCATCTCCTACACTGGCAGACGGATTATCACTGAGATACAAGGGAAGCCTCAGTACTGTAATATTTACTACTAAAAAAAAAAAATCCGCATATAAATGGACCTGCATGGTTCAAACCCATTTTGTTCAAGGGTCAACTGTACTTTTCTTGTTTGTTTTATACAACAAATTAAATATTTGCTTTCCACCCTATGCTTTCCATATTAGCATGAATCCTAATTAGTAAGGAGAATGAAGAGGTGGATATTTTGAGCAGAAAGAGAGGTTAATGACCTCTAGTCTAACCCTCCTGTTTTCTATATGAGGAAAGATGTTCTCTGAGGTTCAGAGCTTTTAATCTATATTCGTAAGGTCTCTATACTTGTTCTTCTAAAAACTGAACAGAGATAAAAATATGGTGGCCACAAAAGTATTTAGCACTATCTTTCTATAGGTTGGTGCCTCAGTGTAGCCAGAGTTCCACAGGCTGACTCTTGAGCCCCTTCAGGAAGCAAGGACTCAGGCCATTTTTTGGCCTGAGGACATTCAACCAAGCAGGATGATCCTTTGAACTGACCTGTAGTACTCTGTAATAGTAGCAGTAAAGCCGGTGTGGCTGTAGCAGATCCCTAGCAGTCAATTGTCCTTCTTTTGCAATCTTCTCAGCTTCTTCATCATTTTCCTGAAAAGTTTAAAAAGAAACAATGAATGAAAATTACTCCTGAAACCCACAAAGAAAGCTAAGAGGGAGGTAGGACAGATGTAGGGTTGAATGTGAACATCACGGGAGAGATGAAACGTGATAAAAATATAACTTCAGAATGAGGCTATGGAAACAAAGTACTTTCCTGGACATCTCTGCTATATATGGAAAAAATCATACATGGTTTGGATCCCCCTAGTGCAACAATCCATATACAGCCCCTATTGTGACCATCTTGGTACTTTCCAAGCTACTCAGGGAATCTGGGGCTCATCATCTGTTCCCTCAATCTAACTCTCTCTGCTTGATATTAAAATACAAACTAGAATAGAATGAATTAGTTTTTATGCTATAACATCTTATTTAAATATTTAGCTTGAAACCAAAAAGTTTTTGTAAAAGGGTACTTATGAAAGACTGTGTTATTGTTGTAATCAAAAATTCAGTTATTAGTACTCACCGGCTATTCCTTCAATACCAGGAATAGTCGATATTCCTAATTATACTTAAAATATCTAAAATTATATGATGTTGCTCCCAGAAAAAGCCATTGGAAGCAATTCTGACTCTTTATAAAGGGTCACAAAAATATTCTGTGTCAGGTATCCAGTTGTTTCCATAGCTACATTGCTTCTCAGAAACAGAATAAAGACTTACAATGGAAAGGTAAATTTTATAATTTCACAGTAAAATACAAGAGCTTTTAGTATTCTTCCTTTAAAAGAAAGAATTCTTATTTTATGGAAAGCTTGTGATTCTTGGGATGTTGTATAGCATTCATTCATTAAGAACTTGTTATCCTGAGAAAACCATACAAAAAGATACATGCATCCCAATGTTCACTGCAGCACTATTTTTAACAGCCAAGACAGGGAAGCAACCTAAGTGTCCACTGACAGCTAAATGGATAAAGAAGATGTGGTACATATACACAATGGAATATTACTCAGCCATAAAAAGTAGGAAATAATGCCATTTGCAGTTGCTGATGCTGAGTGAAGTTAAATACTGAGTGAAGTTAAGACTTAGAAAGACAAATATATGATAGCACTTATGTGTGGAATCTAAAAAAAATGACACAAATGAATCTATTTGCACAACAGAAATAGAGTCACAGATATAAAAAACAAATTATGGTTTCCAAGGGGGAAAGGGGAGGGATAAATTGTGAGATTATGATTGACATAATATGCATTATTATATACAAAGCAACTAACAAGAACCTATTGTAAGCACAGGGGGCTCTACTCAGTCCTCTGTAATGACCTATATGGGAATAGAATCTAAAAAAGAACGGATATGTGTGTATGTATCACTGATTCACTTTGCTGTTCAGCAGAATCTAACAACACTGTAAATCAACTTTACTCCAATAAAAATTAATTTAAAAACCTGTGCCCACGGGAGACCATAAAAAGGATTCACTTCATTGCAAAATGCATCTAAAAGATAATTATATCACTTTATACTTCAGATAAATTGTTCATAAAATGACTTAAAACTGCTTTTAGTGATAAATGCTTATATCTGATGATGCAAGGAAATGGGACATTATAAGTGGAAAATAAATGGTTTTTATATAAAGTCTTAAAAAAAAAAATAAATAAATAAATAAATAAAAAAATAAAAACCTGTGCCTTTTTTTCTAACTGGGAAAAACAAAAGGATACCATAATTGCTTTAAATATTTTCTTGTGCATAAAGCACTTTAACCCTGGTCTTTTAATTTGTAATTTGCATTTGGTGTGTGTTAATGTATTTGGTGTGTGTGCATGAATAGTGATCCTTTAGAAAAACCTATATTCTATGTAACACTGTACTTCAAATCTTCTAAAAATCCTCAAACATACTGATAGAGGGCATTCAAAATGGTCCTGATGTTGATTCTTCCTGATGTTGATTTCAGGGAAACAAAAATTTCACAAAATAAAATTTCATTTGCCTAAATTATGTCAAATTGTGTTATGATGAAATTTGTGTAACTAAATAATACTAGTGAACTTGTTATTGCCTAAAGAAATTAAAATTATGGAAAGCATACCTTAGCCCATTTAACTTTCTCTAGTAGATCACTAAGATTTCTTTTGATTGGAATATAATGTTTCCACGGCTTCAGTGCCATATAGAAATGTTCATAATATGGTGAGTCCTGCTTCAGAACCAAACTGTCACCAAGCATGAGATATGGATATCTATAAGCAGCCACGGTCCCATCCACATTCACTTGATACTTGTACTAAAAGATTAAAACAAACATAAAAGTTTTAGCAGTCATTTGCTTCACTTCTGTGTCTGGTCAACATTGTAATATTAAATATAAAGAAATTATTTTCCAACTTAATATTTAGAAGCTTTACCTTTTATTTTGTAGCACACGTCTTCTCTTTGTATTAAAATCATAAGCAGCATTTGTCAGGTCAATTTTAAGAAATACAACATATTTAAAGATAAGGTGATAAATAATTTTAGGAAATAGGAATGCCTATTTTAACTATGTCTATGTAACAGGGAATTCAGATTTCTGTAACCAGGTAAGAAAACTTATTTCCAAAGCTCTATATTTATTAAAGCTTAATATTGATAATAATTTACACTTTTATTTATACATTATTCCATTTGTTCCTTACACTCATGTAAGTATGAAAAGGGAAGGCATTATCTCAAAGTTAGGTTTTACAGCTGAGGAATCAGAAACCTGGTGAAGACTAAGGACTAGTGTGATGCTGGCGACACGGTACGTATACTTTGACATGTTTGTTGGATTAATAAACTTTGATTTACATTTAAAATCATTTTTCATTCAATTATAATAATGTGAATCAGATATTATCATCTCCTATTTTATAAATGATAACACTCATTTCAGGGATCTTTATAAACCTCTATTGTATGAGCCCAAATCCCATGCTCTCTTCATTGTACCACACTGAGAGGAAGAGGATATACAGATTTGTTAATTAATTTTTTCTTAAATAATTGGTACCAAGGGCTTTAGATTTTGTTACAGCCAGTTAGTTTTTGTCACGTTGTTCACATCTCTATCTCCTTGAGCCTCATATGCGGTGCTCTGAAGGAGCTGAGCAGGCTCACATATGTTAGAGGCGAGAGGTGCTAAAGAGATGACAGCCCCAAAGTTAGTAGCAGAGGCAGGACTAGAAGTGGGACTTGAACATCATTTTACTAGCATGAAATTCAAACTCTTTATTTACAAGATCATTTTATGTAAGAGACATTTATATTTCCAGTTTATTAAAAAAATACAAAAAAGAAAAAAACATGGAAATATACCAAAATCCTAAATTAATCCTTGTACTATATTTTGAGTACTAAGTACAGTTCTGAGCTATTTATAGACAAAGTTAACAACAAACAAAAAAGAAATTGCATGAGTTTTGTAATTCCCTGTGTCTGAAAAGAACGTGTGTGCTGGGTCATAAAATCTGGGTAGAAATCTGCCCAACCCCAGCTGTTTGTTTGACTTTTAACACAAGTTCATCACTTCGTATCTATCCAGGAAGACCTAATCGCATACCTTAAAGAAGTCAAAGAAACCTATCAATTTAGCTTTCCCAAGCTCCTTTTCTTTCTCTTGGAAGAAGAAGTATCCTGTGATTCCTGCATCTAGTAGCTGTGGGTTTTCCTTGGACAGCTGCACCAACTGGAGCCTCTCCTCTCGGCTATCTCTACCTCTGAAGAAAGCTTTCTCTGTTTTGTTGATCCAGGAAGGCCCTAGATGTTTGAGACCATAAAAAAATACTAATATGAATTGACATTTTTGTATTATGGTAAGTATAATCATCTTTGATCTACCTTTGTTATTTAAGATGCCAAAAGCTCTTTTATCATCAACACATCTTCTAAAGTAAGTGTAACTTCTGAAAAATATGCTCTAATTTTTATCCTTTTGCGTACTAATGATAGCTCCCTCAAAAGGTGGAGTTCCTGTGGTATGACTTTAGGAATTATCCAAAACAATGCTAGATCAAGTTCAAAGCAAAAAAAGATTCCATGACTTGGTTCACATTAGTTTCTTCCATCTTTTGTGTTTCAAACACACACACACACACGACTAGACTGTCATTCTTAGAGTGCCTATAACTGTACAATTAAGTAACACCCACACAACTTTAATTCTTAGGTCACTCAGAATTTTGAGCACATCAGTTTGAATACACTGAAGAATTTTTCTAATATGCTGTTAAAATACATATGTATAACTAAACTGTGTATATATATTTATATTCTCTCTTTCCTGGGAGGGAAATAATCAGGAAGAATTAATTTAGATCTCTTTCAATCATTCTAAAAAGAAGTCATTAGTTAACACTTCTCAGTGTTCTAAGGGATAAATCATAAATCACAGAAACTAGGGGGGTGGTCAACCTCTTTACTATTTTAGCACACTTTTCAGGAATTTACCGATATCAAATAAAAAGTAGGTCAGTTTTCATTTCCCATTATCTTTAGACACTTTACAAGGAGTCTCTAGTCTTGTCTACAAAATAAGTCCACTTGAACTGCTCTAAATAGAAATGAAGCCTTGTAAAGACAGGCAGTGTTTTTTTTCTACTCAGGGTGTTCAGTTTAATAAAATGGTGTGTATTACCATAAACCTAAGGCCATTAAATAGGAGAGAAGGAATTCAGATTGTAAAGGATAAAGAGAGACAGAAACAGGGAAGAGAATTTCTTACTGGAGGTTGTAATATCCAAATTATATCATAGTTCTCTTACATATGAATATAACTTTATATTTTTCAGAATTTTCCCTTATTTCATCCAGCAATATAAGGTACTGGAGTCACCATTAAGTGAAAGTTTTACCAAATACGTATTTTTACGGGACTTCTCTGGTGGTCCAGTGGTTAAGGATCCACTTTGCAATGCAGGGGAGGCAGGTGTGATCCCTGGTTGGGGAACTAAGGTGTCATGTGCCACGAAGCAACTGAGGCCACGCATGACAACTACTGAGTCTCCACACCATAACTAGAAAGTCTGAGTGGCAATAAAAAATCCTGCATCATGCAATGAAGATCCCCCATGTTGCAACTAAGACCCAATGCAGCCAAATAAATAAATAATACAATTTAAAAAATAAAATGAATAAAAAAATTTTTTAATATATTTTCAAATGGTATTTACATGTCAAACAAGACTCAGTTATAGTAGGTGTTGGACATTACTAGCCCAGCTCATGTATCTTTGATTTTTAAATTAGAAGAATCCTAAACAAAAACCACTCTAGAGTTCAGACTGCTGTTTTTCTGTTTTCCTGGTTAGAAAAGAAGAAAAATCGTTATTTAAATATATGGATGTACTCTCTCTGAGTGAACATTCCTTTCACCTTTTTTACTTTTAAGCTTTTTCTTAGAGAATGACTTTTACCTGTATTTCCCTGAATAGATAGGAGATCATTTGTAACACCCCTCAAAGCTTCAAGTGTAGAGTGGGTGATGTCATATGTTGGAAGGATAACATCTTGTGAATCCAGAGAGCCACACCATGAAATGATAGGTAAAGGGCCAGGGGTTTCATTGACTTTTCGATGCTCCAAAGGCCAGTCTCCAAGATTAACATAAAATTCTAAATCGGGGAGAAGGACCTAAATAAACAAAAGAATGTTTATCAGTGTTGAGAAGACCTCAGTCTTTGATACTAAATGCTTTGGTTCTTTGACTTTTAAAAAATTTCTGATAAAACAAATTTGAAAATAGAAGAGAGAAGGATGCTTCTCAGTCATCAGTAGTATCAGATAATCAAGGGGCTTCCCCGGTGGCTCAGTGGTAAAGAATCCACCTACCAATGCAGGAGAACGGGTTCAATGCCTGGGTAGGGAAGATCCCACTTGCTGCAGGGTGACTAAGCCCATGCGCCATAACTACTGAACCCACGTGCTACAGCTACTGAAGCCTGTGTGCCCTACGGCCCATGTTCAGCAACAGGAGAACCCACAGCCATGAGAAGCCTGCACACCACAGCTAGAAAGCAGCCCCCACTCACAGCAACTAAAGAAACGCCTGTGCAGCAACAAAGACCCAGCACAGCCAAAAATAAACAAATAAGTAAATTTTTTTTTTTTAAGAAAGAAGAAAATCAAGGGTGAGGATGATGCATGACAATTCACTTAAGCAGGAATTAGCCACCTCTCTTCAGAGCTGGCATTTAAAACTGTTGTGTTTATGTAACTATAGGTATGGAAACTTTGCAGAAAGGCGTGAATGAATGGCTTCAAGCATCCTTTCTGCCAGCAGCCTAAGTGAGAATCTATAAAGTTAGACCCAAGCCCTTGTTTTCCTTCGCTATCAAAACTCTTTACAACAACCGTGTTTGTTTTTGGAATCTGCTATCCATTTCCATCTTCATGCTCAATGCTTTAGTTTAGGCCTTTATCAGCTCTTCCCTAGATTGTTCCAATACTTGCCCCTTACTAGATGTTCTGATTCTACCCTCTCCTGCTGTCCACATTGTCCTTCAAATTTTCTAAAACCCAAATTAATGTTACTACTAATCTTAACAGTACCTTAATCCTATAGGACAAGGTCTAAACCCCTTGGCTGGAATTCAGGCCCTCACTATCTTGCTCCAGCTTAGCTCTGAATCTCATTTTCCATCTGCCCAAGTACCAGAAAACTTTACTCTCTGAAAATGCCACCCACCTTAACATGTAATTCTCTTTACTTGGAATGCCCTTCTCCTACATATTCACTCGGCAATCTCTTTTCATCCTCTACACCCAGAGCAAATGTTACCTCCTCTATGACTCGCCTTCCTCAGATATTTTAACTCTGGGTACATACTTTTCTTATGTGCCTATCATGTTGTGGTATAATATTGTTGTATTCATATCCCATCCTCACTTCCGAATAACAAAAACAAGTTCCCCTAGAGTGAGCTGTTCAAAAACCAGAGGTGAGTCTCGTTTATTTTAAATCCATTTTTAGTCACTGGGCAAAGAAACTGGAACAAAAGGGAAGGGCAAAATATGATTCTTCACCTAGTGCTCCTCTACTATCATTTAGTAGCTTATTTAATAAGAGATTCCTTGGTGGCTCAAACCGTAAAGAGCCTGCCTGCAATGCAATACAGGAGACCTAGGTTCGATCCCTGGGTTGGGGAGATCCCCTGGAGAAGGAAATGGCAACCCACTCCAGTATTCTTGCCTGGAGAATCCCATGAATGGAGGAGCCAGGTGGGCTACAGTCCATAAGCTCCACATCAGAAGTTCTCACTGTAGAGGAGGATTTCTCAATCTTGGCACCACTGACATTTTGGTCTGGGTAATTCTATTCTGCGGGCGTTGTCCTGCACATTGTAGAATGAGAAGAGTCCCTGGCCTCTACCCACCAGGTGCAGTAGCAAGTCCCCAGTTGCAACACTGCCAAATTCCTCTCAGAGGCAAATCATTCCTAGTTGAAAACCACATAAGCACAAAGATACAGAAACACAGGGCAGACTGGACTGGTGGTAGTCCAGGAAGAAGGAACCGCCTTTAGGATCAGATGCCATAATATGCTCATATGATGGGCTGATGGGAGGCAGGAGGCAACTGTTATTTAAAATAAGAATTGATTGTAGTCCCATATTTCATGTGCTTGGGAATATATAACTCATATCAAGAAAGGTGGCTTTTGGGTAAGAAAACTACCTTCATGGCCTTTCTAGATGAGAGAGGTAAAAAAAATGCCCATTCTTCCTCCTTTATTCTGCACGATTGGGAATAAGGAATAACAAAAGGTAGTTTGACTTGCTCTGCTTAGGAGGAGGATTTATAGAAGTTTTGCAAATATGGAAAGAGGGGCTGAATAGAGGGATAGAAGGAGGAGGTACTGGGGGTGTGAAATCTTTTGGAAAACAGAGCTCCAGTTCATGTTTCATAAGAAGCCTAGACATGAAGATCAAGGTCAGCCAGTGAGAAATTCCCAGAGGTAAGGATGACTGAGAGTCTGATTTTACACAAGAATGTCTATTTTTACATGTTAGGATTTTTGTTTTGCCTATTCTACATTGGCACAAAATAACCTCTCTCTGGTACCTCAACATTCAACAAAGTGTGCCATGCACACGATCTTTTAGAAGTACCTAGGATTAAAAAAACAAAAATGTGTCCTAAGTTCAACTTATTTTGAGGTGACAAGAAGAAAACTGCTGCAGGAAGTGAAATCTGAATGGAAGGAGTATTCAGCAGGAACAGGGAAGCTGAAGAAGTCACCTTGCAACTATAAATGTCTGGGAGTTCACAGAAGACTTGGGAGAGTGCTATATGGCCTACCTCCCTGAGATGGGGCTCAAACTATTTAACTTAAATATTAAAGGAAAGAGAAATCCAACTGATCCATACTTAGGTGGTAGACAGACATGCATTTTCAAGCCTGGAATCCATTTTCATTCTTTACCATTATTATTCTAAGAATTAAATGTTACAAATAAATATTTAAACTATTTTGGTTTTAGAATCAATGAGTTCATTCTCATACCTTTCTTGCCAGTGACAGCAAAATCTCATCTGAGAACATTTTGAAGTCTGTGTATTTCCCTAAAGATCTTCGGTAGATGTGGTTATTGAGAATCGTGTAATGTACAATAGCACCCCTCTCATCCCCAAACCTTTTCGGAACTTCCATTAGCATCTGTTGGAGATTAATGCTGGGGAAAGAAGCAAAATCTTTTTCAATCTGTGGTTCCTTGTCTGGACAAGACAGAGTTTTCTGCCAGGCCTGAGGATCCTCTTCTGGACACTCACAGTACTCATGGTATACTGGTCCTAAGGAAAGCAAAACATGCGGAATGCCAAGCTCCATTAACAAGCAAAGCAACACAAGGAGTTGTTTCTGCCACTGCTGTGAGCATGGGATGACTTCTTGGTAAACTAAGATTATCCGACAGGGTAACCTACTGTAAACAAATCAGTGGTAAAAGTAATGTCAGAGTCTTGTGCTCTTACCTCTGTCCCCTTTTCACCCCACCCTGGATAACCTAGTATAGCATATACTCCCCCAATGTAACATATAGCATATTCTCTCCCAGTGTAACCTACTCATTTAATTCATTGATAAATTTATTTCCAATGAGCAATAAATGGCTGATGAGCATAAAACTTATCTTTCAACAAGGAAAAAGAGAATGTATTCCTTTTTAGGCATGATTATGTAGTAAGGCTGGTGATCTTTAAAGACAAGATGAGGTCTCTTCCTCTGAATCCCTAAACTTACCTCCATCAGCACATCTCAAAAAGGAAATATGAAACTCAGGGACATCTTGAAGTGTAAGCTTAAAGTGGTCAGACATAAGTAAGAAACTATTCTGAAGACTCATTTAAAAAAGAATTTGTGCAAAATTTATCTTATTTCACAATATAGCCATATTTAATATAAAAATAATTTTAAAAGCTATTTAATTTTTTTGAGGATTTCTACTTCAGACCAGCATAAGAAGTAGAGGTCAATTTAGCTTCCTACTGAAAACTACCCAAATACGAATAAAATATATGAAACAATAGTTTTTTTAAGACATTGGACATAAGGCAATGAATAGAGTTTAAGAGAGGACAAACAAATGATGTAAACTCTATAGTTCCTCAAGTTTACTGCCTAAGGGAGTTTCTAGGTTGTGCAACAGGGAGGAACAATCTGGGCAGAGCCCAGAAGTCTCACTGAGTTGAGACAGAGCTGAAAGTCCAAAGCAGCTAGAAGTTGTAGAACATACTGCACAGAGACAGAACTCCAGAGATCTGTACAAGGTTCATCTCAAATATTTAAGGCATACTGATCAATATATATGTTTGAATAAACTGTCCAAAACAAAGAAAGAACTATCCATAATGCCATAAGGATTAGAGGCAACAGTATCTATGGTTCATACAGGGCTGGAAAAAGTACCTATTCATACAAACCAAACTGAAAGATCCTAATTCATAGAGGTTGGATAGAATATGCAGAGATGTATTGCCTGAGTAGTAAGGAATAATTAGCCCTAGGCTAAACATGGCTCTGGGCCTGCCTAATAAATTGTAAAAGAAAATTTGAAGGATCAACTTACTTCCAAACAACTTAATTGCATCCTAGAGAAAAGCTCAAGAAGATGAGAAAGCATTGAGCAATAAGAAATACACTGGATAGAATTAATGACAAATTGAACATAATAGAAAGAAAGATTGTAAACATAAACATATAGAAACTATATAAAATAAAATGGAGAAAAATATAATTTTACATGAAAAGAGATAATTTCAAGCCTAATGTATGGGTAATTAGAATTCTTGGAGAAGAGCTAAGATAGAAGAGAAAAAGTATTTGAAGAACTTAAGGCCACTTTTATGCTGGATTTGATGAAAGCTATAAATCCAAAGATCCACAAATCTGAAGCATAAGAAATATGAAGAAAACTACACCAAAGCACATAATAATCAAATTGCTCAAAACAACTGATAAAGAGAAAAATATTTAGCAGGGGATCAAAGATATAGAAAATGGCAGATTTGTAACTGGAAATAATGCAAGTGAGTAGATATAGAAGACAGCAGAGCAATATATTTCAAGTACTCAAAGGGGGGAAAAACTGTCAATCAAAAGCAAAGGAGAAAAGGAAAGAATAACCAATTTGAATGCAGAGCTCCTAAGAATAGCAAAGAGAGATAAGAAAGTCTTCCTCAGTGATCAATGCAAGAAAACAGAGGAAAACAATAGAATGAGAAAGCCTAGAGATCTCTTCAAGAAAATTAGAGATACCAAGGGAACATTTCATGCCAAGATGGGCACAATAAAGGACAGAAACAGTATGGACCTAACAGAAGAAGAAGATATTAATAAAAATTAATTAAAGAAAAAAAAAGAAGATATTAAGAAGAGGTGGCAGGAATACACAGAAGAACTAGAAAAAAAAGATCTTAATGACCCAGATAACCATGATGGTGTGATCACTCACCTGAGCTAGACATCCTGGAATGCAAAGTCAAGTGGGCCTTAGGAAGCATCACTAGGAACAAAGTTAGTGGAGGTGATGGAATTTCAGTTTAGCTATTTCAAATCCTAAAAGATGATGCTGTGAAAGTGCTGCACTCAATATGCCAGCTAATCTGGAAAACTCAGCAGTGGTCACAGGACTGGAAAAGGTCAGTTTTCATTCCAATCCCAAAGAAAGGCAGTGCCAAAGAATGTTCAAGCTATTGCACAATTGTACTCATCTCACATGCTAGTAAAGTAATGCTCAAAATTCTCCAAGTCAGGCTTCAACAGTACGTGAACTGAGAAATTCCAGATGTTCAAGCTGGATTTACAAAAGGCAGAGGAGTCAGAGATCAAATTGCCAACATACATTGGATCATAGAAAAAGCAAGAGAGTTCCAGAAAAACATCTACTTTTGCTTCATTGACTACACTAAAGCCTTTGACTGTGTGGATCACAACAAACTGAGGAAAATTCAAGAGATGGAGATACCAGACCACTTTACCTGCCTCCTGAGAAATCTGTATGCAGGTCAAGAAGAAATAGTTAGAACCATACATGGAACAATGCACTGGTTCCATACTGGGAAAGGAGTATGTCAAGGCTGTATATTGTCCCCCTGCTTATTTAACTTATATGCAAAGTACATCATGTGAAGTGCTTGGCTGGATGAAGCACAAGCTGGAATCAAGATTGCAGGGAGAAATATCAATAACCTCAGATATGCAGATGACACCACTCTTATGGCAGAAAGTGAAGAGGAACTAAAGAGCCTCTTGATGAAAGTGAAAGAAAAGAGTTAAAAAGCTGACTTAAAACTCAACATTCAAACACCAATACAGTATACTAACACATATATATGGAATTTAGAAAGATGGTAATGATAAGCCTGTATGCGAGACAGCAAAAGAGACATAGATGTATAGAACGGACTTTTGGACTCTGAGGGAGAGGGAGAGGGTGGGATGATTTGCAAGAATGGCATTGAAATATGTATACTATCATGTAAGAAATGAATCGCCAGTCTATGTTCGATTCAGGATACAGGAGCTTGGGGCTGGTGCATGGGGATGATCCAGAGAGATGATATGGGAGGAAGGTGGGAGGGGGGTTCAGGATTGGGAACTCATGTACACCCATGGCAGATTCATGTCAATGTATGGCAAAATCAATACAGTATTGTAAAGTAAAATAAAGTAAAAATAAAAATAAAAAAAAGGAAAAATACATTAAAAGCAAACAAACAAACAAACAAAAAAAACCCTCAACATTCAAAAAACAAAGATCATGACATCCAGTCCCATCACTTCATGGCAAATAGATGGGGAAACAATGGAAACAGTGACAGACTTTATTTTCTTGGGCTCCAAAATCACTGCAGATGGTGACTGCAGCCGTGAAATTGAAAATTTCTTGCTCCTTGGAAGAAAAGCTATGACCAACCTAAAGAGCACATTAAAAAGCTGAAACATTACTTTGCTGACAAAGGTCCATTTGGTCAAAGCTACGGTTTTTCAAGTAGTCATGTATGGATGTGATAGTTGGACCATAAAGAAAGCTGAGCACTGAAGAATTGATCCTTTTGAACTGTGGTGTTGGAGAAGACTCTTGGTAGTCCCTTGGACAGCCAGGTGATCCAACTAGTCAATCCTAAAGGAAATCAGTCCTGAATATTCATTGGAAGGACTGATGAAGCTGAAACTCTCATACTTTGGTCACCTGCTGTGAAGAACTGACTCTTTAGAAAAGACACTCATGCTGGGAAAGATTGAAGGCATGAGGAGAAAGGAATGACAGTGGATGAGATGGTTGGATGGCATCACTGGCTCAATGGGCATGAGTTTGAGCAAGCTCCAAGAGATGATGATGGATAGGGAAGCCTGGCATACTGCAGTCCACGGGGTTGCAAACAGTCAGACATGACTGAGCAACTGAACTGAACTGATAATTCTATCTGGCAAAATACCTCTCAAAAATAAAGACAAAATAAAGATATTTTCAGATATCTAAAAGCTGGAAGAACTAATCACCATCATCCTCACATTAAATGAAAAGTTAATAGGAATTCTTTGGTAGAAGGCAAATAGTACTAAATGAAAGCATGTATCTATGCAAAAGAATGAAGAGTACTAAATATGGTAACTACCTGGGTAAATACACATGGATATTTTTGCTTGTCATTTAAATCTCTTTAAATTACTTAGTTTTTCTCTCCCCTAAGATATCAAGAGAATTGAATTCCAGGAGGTACATATATCACATTTATCCTTTTGCACATGTCTTTAACATCATCATAATGCAATCTGAAAGCCACAGGTTCTACACATAAGGCTGGCTCTGGTTTATGTAATAATTACTTACCTTTCAAAATATAGGGAGACTGAGCAACATGTTCATCACCATAAAGGACTTCTATCTTCAGCCCTTTACTGACAGTTTCATACATCCTATATCGCATCAAAAATGTTCCATCATTCCTGTCCAAAGGTTTAGGGACATGAATCCGAACTAACTCTTTAGGTGACAGAGATTTGATTACTACTCTGAATAGTGTTTGACCTGGGGAAAAAAAAAAAAGTATAAGTAATTCTATTTCATGGTTCTGTTTCACAGAAGTTTATTTTTTCTTCTATTTAACTTTCACAGAAGTTTATTATTTTTACCATTTCATCAGTGGTAAACAAAATTATTTTAGTTTTGTAGATCTTTGACACCAGGAACTATATTTGGTTTAGGTCTTCTAAACCAAGCAACTGAGGCCTGCAGCTCAAGATAGCAAAATAGAAAGATATGTGTTCATCTCCTGTGAGAGCACCAGAATTGCAACTAGCTATTGAAGACTCACTAACAGAATGCTGGTAACCCAATAAAGTAAGATACCCCACATCAAAAGACAAAGAAGAAGCTGGAGTGAGTGAGATGGTAGGAGAGGCACAATCATGAAAAAATCAGATCCCATACTGACCAGATGGGTGACTGACAAACTGGAGAAAAATAATACCAAAGAAGTTCTCCCACGTTGTGAAGGTTCTGAATCCCATGTCAGTCTTCCCAGCCTGGGGATCTGACAAGGCAACTGGGAATCCCCAGGGATCTGACCTTGAAAGCCAGCAGGACTTGATTATAGGACTTCCACAGGACTGGGGAAAACAACTCCAATCTTGCAGGGCACAAACAAAATATTGTGTGCACCAAGACCCTGAGGAAAGGAGCACTGACCCCACAGAAGACTGAACCAAAACTACCTGCCAATGTTTGAGGGTCTCCTATAGAGGTTGGCAGAGGCTCACCACAGGGATGGGGGAACTGGCGGCAGCAGTCCTGGAAGGTTCCTCTTGGCATAAGCCTTCTTGGAGGTTGCCATTAACCCAACCATAGACCCCAGGGTTGGGTTGCCTCAGGCCAAACAACTAATAGGGAGCACAATCCCACCCATCAGCAGATAACTGGGTTAAAGCTTTACTGAGCAAGGCCTTGCCCATCAGAGCAAGACCCAATTTCTCCCACCACCAGTCACTCCCATCAGGAAGTTTACACAAGCCTCTCAGGCTTCTCCATCAGAGGGCAGACAGAAGTAGCAAGAAGTACCACAATCCCACAGATACAAGAAAAAACCATATCACAGAAAGTTAATCAGGATGAAAAAGCAGAAAGCTATCTGCCAAATGAAGGGACAAGATAAAACCCCTGAGAAAACAACTAAATGAACTGGAGATAGGCAACCTTCCAGAAAAAGAATTCAGAATAATGGTAATGAAGATGATCCAGGATCTTGGGAAAACAATGGAGGAGATGCAAGAAATGCATACCGAAGACCTCGAAGAACTAAAGAACAAAAAACAGAGATTGAATAATACACTAAAAGGAATGAAAAGCAGAATAACTAAGGCAAAGAACAGATAAATGACCTGGAGGGGACAATGGTATAAATCAATGCCACAGAACAGAATATAGAAAAAAGAATTAAAAAAAAAAAAAAAGGAAGACAGCCAAAGAGACCTGTGACACATTAAATGCATCAACACTCACATTATAGGGGTCCCATAAGGAGCAGAAAGAGAGAAAGGACCTGAGAAAATATTTGAAGAGATAATAGCTAAAAACTTTCCTAACATGTAAAGGAAATAGTCAACAAAGTTCAGGAAGCACAGGGAGTCCCAAGGAAGAACACACCAAGACACATAGTAATCAAACTGACAAAAATTAAAGACAGAGATAAAATATTAAAAGCAACAAGGAAAAAATGACACATAATATTCAAGGGAATTCCTTTCAGGTTGTCAGCTGATTTCTCAACAGAAACTCTACAAGCCAGAAGGGAGTGGCATGATATATTCCAAGTGATGAAAGGGAAGAGCCGACAACCAAAAATACTCTACCCAGCAAGTCTGTCCTTCAGATTTGATGGAGAAATCAAATGTTTTCCAGACAAGCAAAAGTTAAGAGAATTCAGCACCACCAAACCAGTTTTATCACAAATGCTAAAGGAACTTCCCTAGGCAGGAAACACAAGAGAAGGTAAAAAACCTACACAAAATGAACCTCAAATAATTAAGAAATGGTAACAGGTTCATACATATTGATAGTTATCATAATATAAATGAATTAAATGCACCAACCAAAAGACATAGACTGGCTGGACAGATGAAAACATGTGCATGTATGCACTTCCACTTACCACATCACTCTGCTTGACCCCCCTCCCCAAATTGTATGTAATTATTTTCTATTGGTAGGTTAATCATGTTCCCCATATGGCTTGCAATTGTAATTATCTTTTATTTTGTGTTGGTTATTGATTGTGAAAACTGATAAGCATCTTTTACTCTTGTGATTATGTAACTGTTGCTCACTTAATACCATTGTATCATGATTGGTCAACAGAAAAATAATAGAACTCGATATCACCCAAAACTAGGAACTAACAGAAAAACCTGTAATCATTTTTTGAAATCCAGATGTGTATCAGAATTATCTTGGGTTTTTTTTGAAAAATACAAGTGTTCAGGTATTGCTTTTTTTCTCTAAACTCCAGGTATGTTTCTATTGAGCAGCCATGTTTAAAAACAAATGGACTATATGATGATCCTTTACTTTTATCTAGTTTGTTTTACTTTTGTCATTTCATATTCAGTGCCCCATTTCATCTACTTATGTTTCCCAATTTCCCCATCTCTTCTTTTTTTTTTCTGAAGTTCTTTCTCAAGCCCTTATCAACCAAAGTAGAAAAGTTTTTGTATACATATAAGTACTATATATTACATATATTTTAGAAAACATGAATTTTTACGTAATTAAAAACTGTATGACATTCTGATTTTACTTGTTTGACTTAGTGTGAATAGAATGCTTGATTTCTAATTTAAAAAATTAGATATGCAATAAGCAGCAAAAAATTACTGTATAGCACAGGAACCTATAGTCAATATCTTATAATAATCTACAGTGGAAAATAATCTGAAAAATAATATATCCATATGTGTATAACTGAATCACCTTCCTGTGGGCCTGAAATATTGTAAGTTAACCGTGAGTTCAGTTCAGCTCAGTCGCTCAGTCATGTCAGATTCTTTGTGACTCCATGGACTGCAGCACGCCAGGCCTCCCCATCCTCCACAATCTCCCAGAGCTTGCTCAAACTCATGTCCATTGAGCTGGTGATGCCATCCAACCACCTCATCCTCTGTCTTCCCCTTCTCCTCCTGCCTTCAATCTTTCCCAGCATCAGGATCTTTTCTAATGAATCAGCTCTTTATATCAGATGGCCAAAGTACTGGAGGTTCAGCTTCAGCATCAGTCAACCCAATGAATATTCAGGACTGATTTCCTTTAGGATTGACTGGTTTGATCTCTTTTCAGTGCAAAGGACTCTCAAGAGTCTTCTCCAACACCACATTTCAAAAGCATCAATTGTTCAGTGCTCAGCCTTCTTTATGATCCAGTCTCACATCCAAATATGACTACTGGAAAAACCATGGCTTTGACCATACAGAAATCTGTTGCAAGGTAATGTCTCTGCTCTTGAATATACTGTCTAGGTTGGTTAAAGCTTTTCTTCCAAGGGGCAAGCATCTTTTAATTTCATGGCTGCGGTCACCATCTGCAGTAATTTTGGAGCCCAAGAAAATAAAGTCTGTCACTGTTTCCATTGTTTCCCCACTATTTGCCATGAAGTGATGGGACCGGATGCCATGATCTTTGTTTTTTGAATGTTGAGTTTTAAGTCAGCTTTTTAACTCTTTTCTTTCACTTTCATCAAGAGGCTCTTTAGTTCCTCTGTGCTTTATGCCATAAGGGTGGTGTCATCTGCATATAGAGGTTACTGATGTTTCTCCTGGCAATCTTGATTCAGCTTGTGCTTCATCCAGCCTGGCATTTCACATAATGTACTCTGCATATAAGTTAAATAAGCAGGGTGACAATATACAGCCTTGCCATACTCCTTTCCCAATTTGGAATCAGTCCATTGTTTCATGTTCAGTTCTAACTGTTGCTTTTTGACCTGCATACAGATTTCTCAGGAGGTAGGTAAGGTGGTCTGGTATTCCCGTCTTTTGAAGAATTTTTCACAATTTGTTGTGATCCACACAGTCAAAGTCTTTAGCATAGTCAATGAAGAAGTAGTAGATGTTTTTCTGTAATTCTCCTGCTTTTTCTATGATCCAACGGATGTTGATCATAGATTTGATCAATGGTTTTGATCAAATGACCAATTTGATCTCTGGTTCCTCACCTTTTTCTAAATCCAGCTTGAATATCTGGAAGTTCTTGGTTCATACACTGTTAAAGCCTAGCTTGGAGAATTTTGAGCATTACTTTGCTAGCTTGTGGAATGAGTATAATAGTGCATAGTTTGAACATTCTTTGGCATTGCCTTTCTTTGGGATTGGAATGAAAACTGACCTTTTCCAGTCCTGTGGCCACTCCTGAGATTTCCAGATTAGCTGGCATATTGAGTGCAGCACTTTCACAACATCATCTTTTAGGATTTGAAATAGCTCAACTGGAATTCCATCACCTCCACTAGCTTTGTTCATAGTGATACTTCCTAAGGCCCACTTGACTTCACACTCCAGGACATCTGGCTTTAGGTGAGTGATCACACCATCGTGATTACCTGGGTCGTTAAATATTTTTTGTATAGTTTTGTGTATTCATGCCACCTCTTCTTAATATCTTCTCTAAATCCATGCCATTTCTGACCTTTGTTGTGCACATCTTTGCACAAAATGTTTCCTTGGAATCTCCAATTTTCTTGACGAGATCTCTAGTCTTTGCCATTCTATTGTTTTCCCTCCATTTCTTTGCACTGGTCAGTTAAGAAGGTGTTCTTACCTCTTCTTATTCTTTGGAATTACATTCAGATGGGTATATCTTTCTTTTTCTTCTCTGCCTTCTCTTCTTTTCTCAGCTATTTGTAAGGCCTCCTCAGACATCCATTTTGCCCTTTTGCATTTCTTTTTCTTGGGGATGATTTTGATCACTCCCTCCTGTACAATGTTACTAACTTGTCCTTAGTTCTTCAGGCATTCTGTCATCAGATCTAATACCTTGAATTTATTTGTCACTTCTACTGTATAATTGTAAGGGATTTGATTTAGGTCATACCTGAATGGTCACATGGTTTCCCCTATTTTCTTTAAGTCTGAATTTTCTCCTTTGGGTAGGTTTAAAAGCCCACTTCAGTTCAGTTGCTCACTTGTGTCTGATTGTGACCCCATGGACTGCAGCATGCCAGGCTTCCCTCTCCTTCACCGTCTCCCAGAGCTTGCTCAAACTCCTGTTCACTAAGTCAGTGATGCCATCCTACCATCTCATCCTCTGTTGTCCCCTTCTCCTCCTGCCTCAGTCTTTCCCAGCATCAGGGTCTTTTCCAATGAGTCAGTTCTTCACATCAGGTGGCCAAAGTATTGGAGTTTTAGCTTCAGCATCAGTCCTTCCAATGAATATTCAGGACTGATTTACTTTAGGATTTACTAGTTTGATCTCCTTGCAGTCTAAGGAACTCTCAAAAGTCTTCTCTAACACCACAGTTCAAAAGCATCCATAAACTTTTAGGATGGCATAGTTCTAAGGAAATTCTACTTTCTCCTTATAAAGTACGCACAAGTCTTCTTTGTAGTCCATTTTAATACCCAATAGCTCTCAATTCTGAAGAAATTTCCCTTCCATTTCCTTAAATAGAGAGAGATTATAGTTATTTCTAGATTTGCACAAATACAACACACTCACCTACACACAAACTCACACACCTTGTAAATACTAGATGTACCCCTCTAAGCTTCTTTCCTAGAATTGAAATGAAACAGTTACATTAGGTTACTCTATCATTCCTTTCAACTTCAAAATTCTGTGGGTTTTCTGTTCCAGGATAGACAATACCTACTTAGTAAACTTTCCCTTCTCTTTTTGCAGTTTATTAGCTGACTTTTTTAAGCTTTGAAACAATACTGTTGCAGGAATAAACATCTGGACTTCTTTCTTCAGAGAGTATAGTGGACATACCTGCACTCAGCACAGATCTGATCCTCAAGCACTTTGACAACAAGGAGCGGTCAATATCCTAATCACAGTTTATTACCATATCAAAGGAAAATGTTTAAAGAAAAGTGGTGAATCTTCTGAAATACACAGTGTTGGTAAACAACAAATTGTGATCAAAGAAATCTTTTCTATCATATCTATATTTAATAATATTCAAATATTAAACATATTTAACATATATTTTTGAAATTATTGAAGAAAAAACTTTATTTTTCCTATTCTTAGTTTCTAAATCTAGTGAGTGATGTTTCTACTTTTTTTGATCTTCAAAAGTTTTATTTTTTTCTTGTGGGTCAGAAAAAATGTTTCTTAGTCTCTTCAGTTTAGTAATAGTAATGTAGTATCTGATATATTGATATATTGCTAGTAAATAATTAAGTACCAAACACATACATTTTAGGATTTTTGAAAAAGTATAATAAAATTATGAAAGACATCTGCCTAAATAAATGAAATGAGATAACTGTAAGGGATGTTGTTAAAAAAAATAATAATGTGAAATTATTATAAATGTTGGTCAATTACCTGAAATGCTTAATGAAACATATAAATCATTGCTTTGTATTATTTCCCACTTAGTTTCAGAAAGGCAAAGTGGTGTGGCAGACTGAAAATCAGGAAGGCAGAGCCTGGGGACTAAAAAGACATTTCCATCATTCTCTCCCCAGATTGGAAACAGGAAGAAAAGCTTCTTATCACCTATCAAATAGTTCTATCCTCCATAAGTTTATGATTTTAAATAAAACACACATAGGACAAGCATATTAATGACTATGTGATATTTTGAAAGAAGCTTAGCTTACAGAAGAAATCTCCAGAACACTTCATTAATTTAAAATTGATCAGGACTAAATTAGAAATAAGCAATCTTATCCTCATAAAAAAGAAAACAAGAAGAGTGTCATTTCAAATTGCTTTATATAGAAGGAATGTGAATTTTCATTTGCCTTGGAGGCTAATGGAACAGAAATGAAGTCAGCTTGAGGTTTTCTGTTCTACAAATTCACACTTCTTTATGAAAGATAGCAAACTGAATAAGAATGCAGTGACTAAAGCAGACAAAAGGAGGTTGGCAGTATCAAAACTTTATATCATTAGACTTGGAAATTTTGAAAACTTTTGATTCGGAAAGAAAGCATTTTTTTAAAAAAATTCACTTACTTAGTCAGGGGGACTGTGCCTGTCTCTGAGCTTGAGATTTTCATATCTCTTATTTATTTCCTCTAAGAACTTGTGAGAAAGGTATTTGTCATCCCATATTACAGATCAGGAAGCCAAAGGCTATCCTGAAGAAGTTCAGTAACTTCACCAAGGTCACATATATATGAGTAGCAGAACCAGAATTTGCACACAGCTTGACTCTTTCTTCCTTCAAAGCCCATTTTGAGTCAAATTTGTCACACTGTGTAAAGTTGACATGTACATTCCCCTTCATGCATCACAGCACTGTCATGGTGAAGGGTTGTATAACTCAGTGAAGCTATGAAGCTGTGCTGTACAGGGCCACCTAAGACAGACGGGCCACAGCAAAGAATCTGATAAAACGTGGTCCACTGGAGAAGGAAATGGCAACCCACTCCAGTATTCTTGCCTGGAGAACACTGTAGACAGTATGAAAAGGCTAAAAGATATAACACCAGAAGATGAGTCTCCCAGGTAAGAAGCTGTCCAATATGCTACTAAGGAAGAGCAGATGGCAATTATAGTAGCTCTAGTAAGAATGAAATAGCTGGGTCAAAGCAGAAACGACACTCAGTTGTGGATGCGTCTAGTGGTAAAAGTAAAGTCTGATGCTGTAAAGAATATTGCATATGAACCTGGAATGTTAGATTCATGAATCAAGGTAAACTGGACGTGGTCAAATAGGAGATGGCAAGAATGAATATCAACATCTTAGGAATTGGTGAACTAAAATGGACAGGAATGAAAGTGAAAGAAAGTGATGAGGGACTTCCCTGGTTCAGTCTCTGGGTCAGGAAGATCGCCTGGAAAAAGGAATGGCTACCCACTCACTCCAGTATTCTTTCCCAGAGAATTCCATGGACACAGGACCCTGGCAGGCTAAAGAATAGAATTTAATTCAGATGACCATGATATCTACTACTGTGGATGAGAATCCTTTAGAAAAAATGGAGTAGCCCTCATAGTCAACAAAAAAGTCAAAAAGGCAGTACTTTTCATCTTAGGGGATTGGAATGCATAAGTAGGAAGTCAAGACTTACCTGGAGTAACAGGCAAGTTCGCCTTGGAGTACAAAATGAAGCAGGGCAAAGGCTAACAGAATTTTGTCAAGAGAACACACTGGTCATAGCAAACGCTCTTTTCCAACAACTCAAGAGATGACTCCACATATGAACATAACCCAGATGGTCAATAATGAAATCAGATTGTTTATATTCTTTGCAGCCAAAGATGGAAACACTCTATACAGTCAGCAAAAACAAGACCTGTTGCTGACTGTGGCTCAGATCAGCAAAATTCAGGCTCAAATTGAAGAAAATAGGGAAAACCACTAGACCATTCAAGTATGACCTAAGTCAAATCCCTTATGATTATATGGTGGATGACAAATATGGTCAAGTGTTTAGATCTGGTAGACAGAATGCCTGAAGAACTAAGGATGGTGGTTCCTAACATTGTATAGTAGGCACTGACTAAAACCATCCCAAAGAAAAAGAAATGCAAAAAGGCAAAATGGTGTCTGAGGAGGCTTTACAAAGAGCTGGGAAAGAAGAGAAAAGAAGGGCAAGGGAGAAAGGAAAGGCATATCCAATTGAATACAGAGTTCCAGAGAATAGCAAGGAGAGATAAGAAGGTGTTCTTAAGTGAACAATGCAAAGAAATAGAGGAAAACAATAAAATGGGAAAGATTGGAGATCTCTTCAAGAAAATTGGTGATATCAAGGGAACAATTCATGCAAGGATGGGCATGAGAAAGGACATAAACAGCAAGTAGACCTAACAGAAATAGAAGAGATTAAGAAGAGGTAGCAAAAATACACAGAAGAACTATACAAGAAAGGTCTTAATAAGCCAAATAACCAATGGTGTGGTCACTCACCTACAGCCGGACATTCTGGAGTGTGAACTCAAGTGGGCCTTAGAAAGCATTGCTACAAACAAAGTTAGTGGAGGTGACAGAATTCCAGCTGAACTATTTAAAATATTAAAAGATGATGCTGTTAAAGTGCTACACTCAATATATCAGCAAATTTGGAAAACTCATCAGTGGCCATAGGACTGGAAAAAGTCATCTTTCATTCCAATTCCACAGAAGGGCAATGCCAAAGAATATTCAAACTAACGTACAATTGTGCTGTTTTCACATGCTAACAAGGTTATGCTCCAAATCCTTCAAGCTAGGCTTTAGCAATATGTGAAGCAAGAAATTCCAGAGGTACAAGCTGGATTTACAAAGGCAGAGGAACCAGAGATCAAATTGCCAACCTCTATTTTACCATAGAGAAAGCAAGGGAATTCCAGGAAAACGACTTCCGCTTCATTGACTATGTTAAAGCCTTTGACTATATGGATCACAACAAACTGTGGAAAATTCTTCAAGAGATGGGAATGCCAGATCACCTTACCTGCCTCCTGAGAAATCTGTATGCAGGTCAAGAAGCAACAGTTAGAACCAGAACAATAGACTGGTTCAACATTGGGAAAGGAGTACATCAAGGCTGTATACTGTCCTTCTGTTTATTTAACTTATATGCAGAGTACATCATGCAAAATGTCATGCTGGATAATCACAAGCTGAAATCAAGATTGCCTGGACAAATATCAATAACCTCAGATATGCAGATGATACCACTATAATGGCAGAACGTGAAAAGGAACTAAAGAACTTCTCAATGAGAGTGAAAGAGGAGAGTGAAAAAGCTGGCTTGAAACTCAACATTTAAAAAACTAAGATTATAGATCAGGTCCCATTACTTCATGGCAAATAGAAGGGGGAAAAAGCTGAAGCAGGGACAGATTTTATTGTCCTGGGCTCCAAAATCACTGGAGACAGTGACTATAGCCATAAAATTTAAAGACACTTGCTCCTTGGAAGAAATGCTATGATAAACCTAGACAGCATATTAAAAAGCAGAGACATCACTTTGCAAACAAAGATCCGTATAGTCAAAGCTATGGTTTTTCCAATAGTCATGTATGCATGTGAGAGCTGGACCATAAAGAATGCTGAGCATCAAAGAATTGATGCTTTTGAATTGTGCTGGAGAAGATTCTTGAGAGTCCCTTGGACTGCAAGGAGATTAAACCAGTCAATCCTAAAGGAAATCAACCCTGAATATTTAATGGAAGGACTGATGCTGAAGCTGAAGCTCCAATACATTGTTTTTGTTTCGATGCTCCAATACTTTGGCCACCCAATGTGAGAAGCCAGCTCACTGGATAAGACCTTGATGCTGGGAAATATTGAAGGCAAAAGAAGGGGGCAACAGAGGATGAGATGGTTAGATAGCATCACTGACTCAATGGATAGAATTTGAGCATATTCTGCCAGATAGTGGAGGACAAAGGAGCCTGGCCTGCTGCAGTTCATGGTGTCACAAAGAGCAGGACATGACTTAGTGACTGAATAAGAACAACAGGTTCTCCCTTTTTGTTTAGGAATTTTATTAATGCTCTCTACAGCTGCAACAAAAGGGCTGACTCCACCTGGCCAAGGAAACAGTCCTGAAAGCCAACTTGGTACAAATTGAGGCTAAATGGAAATCCTCCCAAATGTATGACTGC
The DNA here is from genome assembly GCA_006408695.1 of Aepyceros melampus. Lineage (NCBI taxonomy): Eukaryota > Metazoa > Chordata > Mammalia > Artiodactyla > Bovidae > Aepyceros > Aepyceros melampus. Next base: position 333,534 of record SJXQ01000453.1, on the reverse strand, counting down.
CTGCTAATTGGGAATATTCTATAGAACCTATTGAAAACAGTGATCTTATTAACAATACCAGTGATTTGATAAAAGGGAAAGACCATTGAACTAAGTATTGAAAGCATTGGGAATCTGGACATGACTTTGACATTTATCCACTGTGCAACCACAGGAAAAATATTTATTTTCACTAAGTTTGTTTCTTACAGGAATAGTGAAGAGAATAATATCGGTCCTTCCTATCCTAGTGACTCAGACAGTAAAGAATCTGTCTGTGATGAAGGAGACCTGGGTTCAAACCCTCAGCTGGGAAGATCCCCTGGAGAAGGGAATGACTACCCACTCCATAACCTTGCCTGGAGAATTCCATGGACAGAGGAGCCTGGTGGGCTACAGTCCATGGGGTCGCAAAGAGTTGGACACGACTGAGTGACTGAGTAACACTCTTACTAACTCACAAGATGATTAAGGAGAGCATATGAAACAGGGCACAATTCAAAACACTAAAGTACTACATAACTAGGAGGTAAGATAATTTTACGGAGGTATTACTGATGAAGGTAGAGGACGACTGAGTCGAAGAGTCCTGGTATCTTGCTATCTAGACATACTCCAAACACCCTCTCTCCATCTCTTCTTTCTTTTCTTCTACAGTAATTCCTGAGCAACTCTGCCAGGCATTGTGTTAGACGCTGGGAATATAACAATTTCAACAGGTTTCGCCTCCCTTCATAATAGAAGGAAATAATTTAAGTCAGAGGTTAATGAAAATAAAGATATAGATTGGTTTCTTCCTCATCCAAAATCACAGACCCCCAAATTTCTGTGAACTCCTGTTTGAAATCCCCCTGTTTTAGACCATTCAAGTTCACATGTTTGCTATCTAGGTTCCTGGAGATACGCAGCATAATAATAGTACTCAGATAAGTGTAACATTGTTAAATGAGAGTGCTAATTAATAAGGGAATCTTGGTAAGTCATGTAAGATTACAGTTTGAGAACAATTTCCGTATTTTTCATTTAGTTCTTGGAGAAAGAAATTTTTCAGGACTTGTAAGTGAATATGTTAGCAGAAAATGTAAAGACTGGTTGGGTGAGACTTCAGAAATATAGGGCAGGTTTTTAAACGGAAGCTAGGAATCATATCCTGAAAGGAGAATCTAAAGGAATAAAAGTGAGGTTGACTGAAAAAACTTGGTGAAAGTCTTTAGTTTGTTTCCTTATGACTTTTCTCTTGATTATTAAAGCATTATGATCATTTGGGGGTAAAAAATAAGAGTTAAAAAAAATGTGTTACTCACTTGCTGTGACCACCAATAATCCTGATGTATGAGGTACAGGTTCATTTATTTATTATGACTTGGAATAAAACTATATAATTTGTTTCCTGTTGCATCCTTAAACTTGTATAAGTATTACTAAATAATATTTTAAAATATCAAAAATTTTATTGTGATTTGAAACACACAAAACTGACCATCTTAACCATTTTTAAGTGTACATTTCAGAAGTGTTAAGTATATTCACATTTTTTGTGCACAAACTCTAGACATTTTTCATTTTGCAAAACGTGAAACTCTGTACCATTCAACAACTTCTCATTTCCCTCTTCCATCAGCCCCTGGCAACCACCATTTTACTTTCTCTTTCTTTGAATTTGACTACTTTAGATACCTCATATTGGAATTGAAAGTGCTACTTTAAATAGCTGTTAAATATTCCATCACATGAATGTACCATGCTTTGTTTAACAACTACTTTATAGCTGCTCTTTAAACTTATTGTAATAAATAATCATAATGGGGCAAGAATATCCTTGCTCATAAGTCTTTGACTGCAGGATGATCATTTTCTCAGAAGTCTGATTATCAGATTAAAAGGCATGGACATTTTTCATAAATGACTTTTTTTTCATTTTTACATATTCATTTCATTTTCATTACATTTCATTTTTACATTTTCTAACTGTTGAGACATATATTTTGCACATTAGGTTTGTAAATGTTTAAGATTCTTCATGGAAAATTACTTTCTAGAAACATTTGACCAATTTGCTCCCACCAGCAGAGGATGAAGGTCATTGTCAAGAGTATTTCATTAACAGCTTTTGAGTATTCTCAGTTAAAAAACGTTTGCCATTATTTTTAGATTAAAAATGGAATAAAAAGTAGAATTTTATTTGAATTTATGCATGTGTGCTAGCTAAGTCCAACACTTTGTGACGCTATGGACTGTAGCCTTCCAGGTTCCTCTGTCCATGAGATTCTCCAGGCAAGAATACTGGAGTGGGTTCCCATCTCTCCTCCAGGCGATTTCACCACCCAGGGATGGAACCCACTGTCTCTTAAGTCTCCTGCATTGCCAGGTGGGTTCTTTACGGCTAGTGTCATCTGGGAAGCCTATTTGAATTTATAGTTCTTTCATTAAAAGTAAGAGTAACAGTATTTCATTTTGGATCATATAACTTCCCTTTTTCGTGTATAAATTAATTTTTTCCTTAGTTTTCCATCTTTTTTCTAAACCTCCCCCGCCCCCATTTATAACATTACAAAATTATTTTTAGAAAACAAAGAAAACTATAAAGAAGAAAATACACTCCGTGGTAAAAGACTACATCTGAGTTTAAGGATCTTCTGATCCTTAGGTCCATGGAGACTTAAAACACCAAAGTACTCAGTTTTCTACTGGCGGTGGAAGGGGCACTGGGTATTCTGATCGTCTCTTTGTTGACAAAACCGGGTGCCAGTTGACAGGACATAAATCAGCAAATCCTGCCTGGCAACAACTTGAAACTAGCAGGACAAGCTGTTAAGAAGTTGCAAACTTAAGATACTAAGGAGAACCTGGGAGGACGACTGGGCCGAAGCGATTCAGGACGGGACCAGAGGGAAAAACTAGTAAGTTCCGAGTTTCACTAATTCCTGCGATCTGCTTTCAAGAACTCGAAACTCTAAGAAAACAAAAAATCTAGCCTGCACAACTGCCTCCTAAATTGCCTGCTTCTCTGACATCTCCTTTTTGTAGGATCAGGCCTAAACAACGCACCCCGATCCGATTCTCGGGCTGGATGACTCAACGCGTGAAGGCACTCCCTGCAAGCAGTAACAATCAGACAACTCGTCAGGCGTAGAAAGACCACCTCCAATTTGTGACTCACTCTGCTTTCATTAACACCCCGGGCGCTCATCCGTACGGATTATCAGTCCCCGCACGTTAACTGCGGAAGGGAGCTCGGAGTTCATTTATTCATTCAGTAGACTTGCATTGCAACGCCCTCCCGCCTTTGGGTCTGGGAGGGGAGGAGAAGAGGAGGTGACCAGAGCCGAGGGAAGGACGCCGCGCGGGCGGCGGGCGGCGGGCGGCTTCCCGGGGAGGGGCGCGCGGTCGAGGCCGGGACGCGAGGAGCGGCCGCAGGGCGGGGGAAGCCCGCGGTCGAACGCTACCTGGGGGCGAGCGGGTGAGGTTTTGGCCCTCCGGGCTGACAGCCTGCAGGTAGAAATAGCGGACCGGCAGAACGACGCCCGCCTGCAGCCCGGGGCCCCACACCAGGCTCCGCGGCGCGCTGAGCGGCGCCTCCGGGGCCCCCGAGGCCACGAGCAGGGCGAGTTGCAGCGCCAGCAGCCGGGCCCGCGGCAGACGGCGCATGGTCTCCGGGCCACGGCGCCCCAGCTCGGCGGCGGCGGCGAGGAGGTGCCTGGCGCGCGGTGGGCTGGAGCCGGGCCCACCCCGGGGCGGGCTTCGCTCCGCCGCCCGCGGCTCCGCCCCCGGTTCCCACCCGGCCGGAAGGCGAGGGCGAGTCCGCCGCGGAGGGGCCTGGCGCAGCCCTGCGGCCGCAATGGACTCAGCTCTCCCGCTCCAGGCCCAGCAACCGGCGGCGCGGGCCTGAGGACCAGGGTGGAGGGGGCGCTGCTGAGACCAGCGTGCTTGAGGCTGTGCCCTGCCGCCGCTTCTGCTGCTGGAGTTTGGCAACTCTTAGAGGAAACTTGCGGAGAAGGCAGTGGCACCCCACTCCAGTACTCTTGCCTGGAAAATCCCATGGGTGGAGGAGCCTGGAAGGCTGCAGTCCATGGGTTCGCTGAGGGTCGGACACGACTGAGCGACTTCACTTTCACTTTTCACTTTCATGCATGGAGAAGGAAATGGCAACCCACTCCAGTGTTCTTGCCTGGAGAATCCCAGGGACGGGGGAGCCTGGTGGGCTGCCGTCTATGGGGTCGCACAGAGTCGGACACGACTGAAGTGACTTAGCAGTAGCAGCAGCGGAAACTTGTCTTTTTAAAAGGACAGACAGGGTGATTGATTGCTGTAGAGAAAAGGCCCAGTGACGAAGAGCTTAGTCTTTTGAATGTTGAGTGTTAAACAAGCTTTTCACTCTTCTCTTTCACCTTCATCAAGAAGCCCTTTAGTTCCTCTTTGCTTTCTGCCATTACAGTGGTATTATCTGCATATCTGAGGTTGCTGATATTTCTCCTGGCAAACTTGATTCCAGCTTGTGATTCTTCTAACCTGACATTTTGCATGATATACTCTGAAGGTGAAGGTGAAGTCGCTCAGTCGTGTCCGACTCTTTGCGACCCCATGGACTATAGCCCACCAGGCTCCTCAGTCCGTGGAATTTTCCAGGCAAGAGTACTGGAGTGGGTTGCCATTTCCTTCTCCAGAGGATCTTCCCAACCCAGGGATCGAACCTGGGTCTCCCACACTGCAGGCAGACGCTTTAACCTCTGAGCCACCGGGGAACATACAAGTTAAACAAGCAGGGTGACAATATATAGCCTTGATTTACTCCTTTCCAGATTTGGAACCAGTCCATTGTTCCATGTCCAGTTCTAACTGTTGCTTCTTGACCTGCATACACATAGGTTTCTCAGGGTCTTGGTTTACTTTTAGCCAATTATCTTGTTTCTGTTAGGGGCCAGACTTCAGCCATGATGGGCTCAGTGAGGTATACTAGGCCTAAGACCTGAGCCATGTTTCCTTGGCAGAGCATTCCGTAACCAAATTAGGAATATACTTTCAGAGCACAGTATTCTTTGACCAAATTAGTTAAACTCCCATACGCCCCAACCAGGAAAAGATAGAGCGGGCTGCAAGGAAAAAAATTCACGCAAGCGTACCTTGCTTAGCCAATCCTGTAATGCCAGATACCTTCTCAGCCAATCATGTAACGCCAACTACTGAGACAAAGAACTGCCTGTATTTAAACTGCCATACTCCTTTGTCCGGGGCTTTTGTTGGAGTCCACTGCGCTGGGTGAGACTTGGGCCCTAGCTCCAGCTAGCAATAAACTCCCTTCTTGCTTTTGCATTACTGTGGTGGACTTGTTCTCTCGGTCGGTACGGAGATACGGACACGGTGCATAACAGTTTCTTCTCTCCTAACTGGTCCTAGGATCCTTCCCAACATGTGTGTGCAACTTTTTACTGAGATGGATCCTACCTAGAAGCCTATGGATGTATGTCCACATACTATGGGGTGGTTCTGCCTCCCTTTTTGACCCCCAAAGAGCCTTCCTGTACATGTGCAGACAGGGAAGTTTTCCTTGACTTCAGGAGTAGGCACCTTATCTATTTATTCTGGTAGCACTCTGCTTTTGACATCAGCTTTGTCCTTGGAGTGTCTGGGTGAGAAACAGCTTTAATTTTACTTCACTTTATAAATCCCAGCTGACTGGCCCAGGGGCCCATCTATCTCCTGCTGCTGCTGCTGCTGCTGCCGCTGCTAAGTCGCTTCAGTCGTGTCCGACTCTGTGCGACCCCATAGACCCACCAGGCTCCCCCGTCCCTGGGATTCTCCAGGCAAGAACACTGGAGTGGGTTGTCGTTTCCTTCTCCAATGCATGAAAGTGAAAGTGAAAGTGAAGTCGCTCAGTCGTGTCTGACTCTTAGTGACCCCATGGACTGCAGCCTACCAGGCTCCTCCGTCCACGGGATTTTCCAGGCAAGAGCACTGGAGTGGGGTGCCATTGCCTTCTCCACCATCTATCTCCTACCTCAGTTTTATCTATATTAGTTAATTATTTGTTCTTCTTTTATCTGCTTGTGGTTTTAATCTATTCAAAGGAAAGAAAGTTCTTCACAGGCTGTGTGTGCCTGGAGAAACTCATGTCCTGGTATGGACACAGGATTTCTGCACTCTGCTGGCAGTTTATTAAGCCAGAGTTGCCAGAATCAGCCCTGAGAAGCCAGCTGTTCATCTCCTGGCTTTAATTGGGCTGCTCAGCATTCTTGCTATGACCAAGGTTTATCAGGGCAAAATCCTTACTGTATTTTTCCCAGTTCTCTTGATCTGCTTTAGGAATGCTGAGCAGAGTTTGTAGACAGTGTTCTTTATACTTTGGAAAGATTTTTAGGAACTGGTGGTAAATTACTTATAAATTATAGAGCTAAGGTGTAGCATTATTTGGCATTACTTTCACTGCTAAATTTTATTCTGTGGGAGTGTCTGCATACTTTAAATGGAAAGATTTGCTCTGCTCTAGCTATCACTTAAAAAGTTGTTTAGAACACATTTTGTTTGCATTCTTTCAAAATATTAAAGTTTTTTTTTTATCAAAGAAATAATCTGAGAGTTAGCTGGTACTGGATGATAGTAAAATATAGCTTAATAATTATATAACACATGATAACACCTGGTATTTTTGAGAACAGATCAGAGAAGTCATATAATTGTATCTGAACACTTGTTTAGCTGTATTGAATCCCTACCAACCTGTTTTATTTCTCATCCTAACTCATATCTTAAAAAGTATATTTCTTCACATCATCCAATGCCTTGACTAGATTCTTTATAATAAATCAAATTTCATTCACTCAACATTTATTCAATGCCTACTATGTTATAGACATTATACTTTGACTTCACAGCTCCTGTGGTTCACTGGACAAAGAGGCAATGGAGAAAGACAAAGAGGCAATGTAAATAGTGTTATAGGTGCTAAAATATGGGTGTCAAGGATTGTATAGTGTCTAGGATGTTCCTATGTGAGCTTCCCTAGTGGCTCAGTGGTAAAAAAAAAAAAAAAATCTGCCTATCAATGCAAGAGACACAGGTTTGATCCCTGGTTGGGAAGATCTCCTAGAGAAGGAAATGGCAACCCACTCCAGTATTCTTGACTGGAGAATCCCATGGACAGAGGAGCCTGATGGGCTGCAGTCCATGGGGTTGCAAGAGCTGGACACAACTTAGCGACTAACAACAACAGCATACTTCATATAGAGATGCTAACCCCAGCACCTCAGAGTATTACTGTATTTGGAGATGGGTGGGCCCTAAACCAATCTAACTACTGTTCTAAGAAGAGGAAATTTGGGTACACGAAACACCAGGAATGCTTGGGTACAGAAGAAAGACCATGTGAGCATGCCATGAGAAGGTAGCCATCTGCAGTCCAAGGAGAGAGGGGTCAGGGGAAGTCAAATTTGTCAACATACTGATCTTGGACTTCTAGCCTCCAAAAATGTGAGAAAATAAATTCTGATACCTAAGCCAATCAGTTTCTGGAATTTTGCTATGATAGCCCTAGCAAACAAATACGTCTCCTCCTACCTTCCCATACCCTGCCCCCCTCCCAACCCCAGACCCCAGCCACCCACAAAGGTCCTGTAGGAATGATGCAAAATGCCTATCATAGATGCCTGAAGTGAGTTGCATTACAAGAGGTACACTCTAAGTTTAAGGGCTTACCATTTTTAGGGTAGGGGTAATTAAGTGTGCCCTTTGTCAGTGGGGAGATGTTATCTCATCCCTCTTGTGTTTGATGGCTGCATACACACCCTGAAAAATGGCATGAGTAAACAATGATTGAGAACTTACATTCTTGGCATACCCAGCAACAAATGTCCAGGTATGTCCAGGGCCCTTGGCAGATTGCCTCCAACATAAGTACACTGTATGAGGTCCAGTTAACCCAACTTTGAGAGATGCTTTCTGAAAGAGATGACATCCGTGCTGATCATGAAGATGGTCATCTATGCTGATCTATTTTTATCATGAAGTTCAGATAAGAATCTGCTGCAAGAAGAAGGGGAGAAGGCCATTCCAGGTAGGAAAAGGATTATATTGTATACAACTAAAAACACTAGCTGATCTAATGTATTATAAATTTTAATAAAGGACAGTAAAAATATTTTGAATAAAATACTGCCAAAATCACTGCATATGGTGATTGCAGCCATGAAATTAAAAGATGCTTACTCCTTGGAAGAAAAGTTATGACAACCTAGATAGTATATTCAAAAGCAGAGACGTTACTTTGCCGACTAAGGTCCGTCTAGTCAAGGCTATGGTTTTTCCTGTGGTCATGTATGGATGTGAGAGTTGGACTGTGAAGAAGGCTGAGCGCCAAAGAATTGATGCTTTTGAACTGTGGTGTTGGAGAAGACTCTTGAGAGTCCCTTGGACTGCAAGGAGATCCAACCAGTCCATTCTGAAGGAGATCAGCCCTGGGATTTCTTTGGAAGGAATGATGTTACAGCTGAAACTCCAATACTTGGCCACCTCATGCGAAGTGTTGACTCGTTGGAAAAGACTCTGATGCTGGGAGGGATTGGGGGCAGGAGGAGAAGGGGACGACCGAGGATGAGATGGCTGGATGGCGTCACTGACTCCATGGGCATGGGTCTGGGTGAACTCCAGGAGTTGGTGATGGACGGGGAGGCCTGGCGTGCTGCGATTCATGAGGTCGCAAAGAGTCAGACACAACTGAGCGACTGAACTGAAGTGAACTGCTCATATTCAAGCTGACAACATTCTCTTGTCCTTGGTAGAAAGATGGCTTTGGGTTCCTTTTCTAGAAAAGGTAAAGATTAGTACAAATCTACTCATTTGTTTAGCAGGAATTAACATTTCAATATTAACATATCAATGCACGTCTAACATTTCAACTGGAAAGATCTGCTTATAATACTACTGGGAAGCAGATGACCCAACGCCACTGGGCTTCCTCTTCCTTTATAAATATGACCACTCTCAGAGAAAAGTTCCAGACTGTCCTCATTCCTTCTCTCTGATGAAGCTTATGCAGCCAGGGACACTGACCTCCGTTTGTTGGTTGATTGCTTTTTGATACAAATGGAAGGAGAAGAGAGGAGTCGTTTTCCAAAATCACTCAAATGGGTGATCTTATTCAATATCCACCAGAAAAATTTGTTTGAATAATTTTGTCCATCCCACTCTCCTTTTTGTATTTTTCTGGAAACTTTCACACTTAAAAACAATCATTTGAGAATGGGAATAAAGTCAAGTCAAACAATGCATCCATTTAAATCATTTATTTCAACACCATTGTTTTAAATTTGCACCTTGTCTTGTTACATATTTCATACCTGAAGAAGAAGTTTGATAGCAAGTACATAAAAAGATTATTTGACAACATTTTAAACAATAGTGCTTAAGGCTTATATGTTTCAGAAACAGAAATGCCAGTCACAAAGAGCCTCAAAGTGAAATATTTACATATTTACACTATACATTTAAATTGGATATTCTGAAGCATTATTACTATTATTGACAATAAACTCTTAGCAATAAGGCCTCTTTAACCTTCTGGCATTCAATGGACTATATAACTTTTGTATAGGTGTGGATTTTCCAGTTTGATACCTAGCTTCACTGTAAACTTAAGTGGACTTTCACCAACCCTAGGATGGGCACCGGCACCCATGTACTTCCTATACAAAGTAGTTTTTATTAGCTTATCATCAGCCACAACCTTATTAGTAGCTGTTGGAGTTTTATTAATAACAATGTATTGACAATGTAAGGGTATAAATTATTTGCAGGGAAGTCTCTGAATATTAATCTCATTGAGCCTTATTTTAAATGGAGTTTACACATAAAATTTATGGTTGTATAAGTCTATTATTTAAATGAGCTAGTAATTTACCAGGTAATTATTAGCATTGATTCCCTCATTAGTGACTCCATTTATGTGAATATTTACTTTAATGATGATTATATATTAGAAAGCGAGTTATGAGTATAAAAAATGACTAGTATAAATTACTATAGCTATACCAAAAATGAATATTAAAAAGCAGCACTTTGTATGTTAAAATACATAGGTATTTGCTATACTTCTTTAATGATTCTTTTATAAAGGTATAAAACTTTATAGAAGGTGCTATTTTCATAAATTTTCTGTTTTCTTGATTCTTGAGCCACACCAACAAGCAAACATTACAAATGGTGTAAGTGAGCACTGGCCAGCAATTACCTTTAAATTCAGGTGGTAAATTCTAGTACAGAGAATCAGGGCTTGAAGTAGCTGTTTAGCCTGATCTTAACTTACCTAACTGCTGATAAAGGCTAAATTCAGTGAAAAATAAGCTAACTTCAATTCATCTTTTGTAACATACACATAGGCTCAGACTGTTTACCGAAATAGAACTTGCAAGCCGATCATTTAAAAAACCAAGAATCTTAATATTAAAATATTAACTTTGATTATTTTAAAATTAAATAGAAAACATAGGTTATGGTTTATGAAGTTTTAATTAAATAATCAGATAAATAGAAAAAGGAAAGTAGAATTTACAAACATACATGAACAAAGAATAAATTGTTACCTATGCGTTACCATACAAATTTAAATGGAAATATTTAGAACAGTTCATTTAAAATTCTACTATCAGTCTTTTTGAGAATTGGTCAGAATTGGTCAGAACTTGAACTTTAAGACTTCAAGTTATAGGTTTAAGAAGTAGCTTTCATGTAGTTACCTCATTTTCATCAGTTTTGAGTTTCATGGGAACAATATAAACTAGCTCTGGCATTTAGCTTCTAGACAAGGCAGTATTTGAGAGGATAATAACAATGTGGTCCTTTCTTGTATTTCTATCAGTTCCAGATCTCTGTACATTTCCCCAAGTCCTATCATTATCCTTAAATGAATGAAACAGACTAGGTGAGAAAAATGGAAACAAAATAGGCCAGGAAGAAAAATATAGACCAAACAAGATAAAATCCATTCATGTTGACCCTCACAATATAAGAACTAAGATGGTGTGTTTTCTGTAGTTCTATCAGGTTAGCTTCACTGCTGACTGTTTATTGGTCTTGCCTGATTAGGAGAAGAGAAATCTCCAGAAGTTCTGCCCGGCAAATTAAAGAATTAGGAAAGCCAGGTTATCAGTGGGTATGACAAGCTATTTAGTCTTGATAAAATTATTGAAGGAATCATAGTGACAAACCTTTAGAAGCTCTGCCTTCTAACTTCTAAGGGTTTGGTAAATCTGGCTAAGAAGGCTGTGAACCTCAAGGTGTCAGATCTAACATGATAGTCTTTAGGGACTTGACCATGGCTATCGCTTGTGACTAAAATGTCTCACATGGAAAAAAGTGTTCTATCCTGCAAATAAAGAAAAATTTTACATGGATGGTTCTGGAGAAATGGGGAACAACAGAAACAAAGCAACAATAAGAAAAACAAAAACAAAAAAAGTTGCTGAAAGAGCTGCATTAAGGATGTCAATCTCATGAAGGGATGTCTGCTTATCTCCAGCCCGCAGATATGTTCCCTTCCTAAGCAGAAATTCTGTGGCTAAGCCACCCTCTGTACCATCCTAGAAACTATTTCAAATGAATTCCTTTGCCAATGGTCTGCATAGTCAAAGCTATGGTTTTTCCAGTAGTCATATACGGATGTGAGAGTTGGACCATAAAGAAGGCTGAGTGCCAAAGAACTGATGCTTTCAAATTGTGGTGCTGGAGAAGACTCTTGAAAGTTCTTGGACTGCAAGAAGATCAAACCAGTCAATCCTAAAGGAAATCAGTCCTGATTATTCATTGGAAGGTCTGATACTGAAGCTGAAGCTCCAATACTTTGGTCACCTGATGTGAAGAACTGACTCATTGGAAAAGATCCTGACGCTAGGAAAGATTGAGGGCAAGAGAAGAAGGGGGTGACAGAGGATGAGATGATGGACATGAGTTTGGGCAAACTCCAGGAGATAGTGAAGGACAGGGAAATCTGGCGTGCTGCAGTCCATTTGGTTGCAAAGAGCTGGAAATGACTGAATAACAACAATGTTTTTTGGCTTACTAGAGATTCACCTCTTCACAATAAGCACTTCAAATATGTGCCTCCCTTCTCCACTATGGATAAAACAGGATATCCTTATGGAAATCCCCTGATCTTTGTTCAAGAAAAAAAAAAAAAAACACCCAAACTCTAAATCTTCTAAAGGTTGATGAGTCAAACAGGATAATAATACTTACTCCATTGTTATCATCCCTACATTTTATTTAACAATCATGAATATGGAGTATGGACTGGAAGATGCAATACAGAGATTTGCTGTTGTCTGGGATAGGAAAGGTGAAAGAAAGTTAGGGGGAATATAGAGCAGACAACCAAAACTGGATCATGAATTAAGAGATTAATTTGGAGCTGAGTGGCAGAAGACCAAGCATATATACAGAGGAAGAAAACACTAAACAAGAATTCATTGCTCTAGGATTCGGGAAGTCTATACATACAGTGGGGAATGGAGTGGGGAGGGGAGAGAATTTGGATTGTTTCACAGCAGTTAGTGCCCAGACCAGAGAAGGCAATGGCAACCTACTCCAGTACTCTTGCCGGGAAAATCCCATGGACGGAGGAGCCTGGTAGGCTGCAGTCCATGGGGTCCCGAAGAGTCTGACACGACTGAGCGACTTCACTTTCACTTTCATGCATTGGGGAAGGAAATGGCAACCCACTCCACTGTTTTTGCCTGGAGAATCCCAGGGACGGGGGAGCCTGGTGGGCTGCCGTCTATGGGGTCACACAGAGTCAGACACGACTGAGCAACTTAGCAGCAGCAGTAGCAGTGCCCAGACTAGAATTTTTTAGTATCTGTCCTTTCCATAGACATACATATTTACACTTTATTTACATTATAAACTTTTGGTGAAAAGGCTATACATTTCATTGAAAAAGGCTCACAGTTCTGACTCTTTGTCATTTTCATCCAAGTAGTATTCGTCATCCGTGGTCGTGTCTGTGTCACAGTCTGAGTCTACTGGATCCTCTTCATAGATATTAATTGGCGCACTTAGAGATAAGCCATCCTCTGGCCTCTGGTTACTAGGAGAATTTGAAGTCGATGACTCCGTTGGGTTAGCAGGGTTAATTACATCATCTTTCAGGAAGCCAGGGTTCTTAAGAAAACTTGGTTTCCATAATCTCCCTTGTGTGAGTGACCTCTTTACATTTTCCAAGAAAGCCAGCTGTTGTTCTTTCCCAAAAATCCCATAGTCAATAGGCCTGGATATAGACGTTGCAGACCTAGGACCCATTTTTGTCCTGCTGTTGTTCAAAGCCCAACTTTCATTTTCACCACAGAGGGAAGTTCAGAAAAAGATTTAAATCTTCGACTATACCCGCTGTTGTTAGATAATTCATTCCCAAGGGTCAGTCGACTCAGGACATCATCAATAGAAGTGCTTTCAGAGAAATGGCGCTCTCTGACTTTTGGAGGATGACTTATTCGTAGTATATCACCATGTACATTGACGCTTTTTAAGCTCTCTGAACGATAGGGGTGTAGCTGACGTTCACACTCCAGAGATGAAGCACTGCTTTGTCCTTGCTGACAACTGGTCACTGGGATGCAGGCTGTAGATTTCTCTACAGGCTCCAATTGAAAAGGGGGTTTCAACTTCCTCTGATGGTCAGGGAAGTCTGCTTCCCTGAGGCTGATCAATGTGGGTTGGGCCAGGGCTCCTGATTCTCTTTCCAAAATCTGAGCAACTGTTACATCCTCAGAATTCTCACACTTTGGTTGTGATTCTGAGATATTTTTAAACTCATTTTGATGTAGTTGTGAAATGTTGTTGGACTTCTGATTACTTAAGGGTGTAGAAGCTTCTCTATTGGGTATTGCAGTAAGCTGGAGAGGGCTCTCGGATTTCTCCACATTTATTCCATCATTACTTAACCTGCTTTCATCTGTGGTTTCTGTGGACTTTAAAGTAGGCTCAAGGGACGGTGGGTTGCACTCTGGTGTGCCAAGGGACAAACTGCTAAAGCCAGAGCTGTCCCCACTTTGGGGAAAGATAGTAGCTACATGTCTTCTAGGGTAGAAATCTTTAGCTGGAAATTTTCTGCTGGGTTTGGACATAACTACCAATCTGTGTTTAACTGAAGATTTACTTTTCCCTTTTTCTATGTCAGCCAAGATTTTTTTACTTTTATTACTTCCTTCAGGAAGTGAACATTGATTCCATGTCAACTTCTGCATTTCATCTTCAGCCTTGCTTTCTGCTGTATTTACCTCCTGTCTTCTTTCAGGTAGTTCTCTGGTTTCAGACTGTGAACTGTCTAAATCTTGTTCACTTGAACAAGTCTCCTCATCAAGCTGTAGTTACTCAAGGCTGGAGTAAGAGCAAAGACTTGGCTTTCTGAGTCAGAAAGTGGTTTCTCAGGGTTTTTTGGGAAATCTGTTCTAATTTCCCCTCTAACTTCCCTAGGCTGCAATCCATTGGAACTCTTCTCTGTAATTATGCCTGTGATATCTTTTTGAAGACTTCCAGTAGTTGTAATGGCTGTATTACTACCTGTACGCTCCCCAGAACTTCTTATGATGTGGGAGTTTTCAATATTCTCTTCTGAATGGGCTGGGAGGTTAGAAAAACCACTGTCATCTGATTTAATGAATTGCAGACAATTTTCAGATTTCTCTCCTGTAATTTTTTTTTCCTGAAGCACTGGTGAAGTAAACACAGTTTCACTTTTCAATTTTTTCTCTTTCTCTTTCCTGCTTTGTGAGTCAGATGGAGGTGTTTTAGCTAAGTTGTATGGGGAAATTTCTCCAGTTTTAGGTTCTTGTTTATGAAGAGAAACATCTGCTTCAATAGAAGCCATTTCCTGTAATGTAGATTCTGAGGACTCAACACTTGGTAATTGTAAATCAATCATATTTTCAGTGATGTGAGAAGGATGGCTGGTCTCCTGAGCAGAGGTATCTTTAGACAAAGGTGTTCCTGACTGGTCTTGCGCAGAGCAATTCAGTTGGTCTTTTTCTAAAGCATTGGGAGATGTTTTAGTCCCCGCTTTAGTTGATTCTGTAAGTGATTCGATGTTTTGTGTATACTTTTGAAGAAGGTCACAGAATTTTTTGCTGTGCTTCCTTGGTAGAGTATAATATATTGAAACCACCTCAAGACATTTCACATTATCTTCATCACCAGAAACAGAAAACATACTCGTAGTCTTAAATTTATGTAAAGTCTTCCCACTTTCTTGTCCTGACATATCTGAAGAAAAAGGTAAAGGGTGTTCATTTGGATGGGAAAATATGCCTGTCTTGGAGGCAGAAATTTTACCATTCTTTTCAGTATATTCTTGTAAGTATTCCTCCTGGTGGTGTTTCTTGCTTAAAGAACACCACAAACAGATGAGTCACTTCCCAGAGGGCTCATGAGTCTTTCCCAAGGCCTCAGTGTTATAGAAGGAGCATCTGTATTGGAAACCAAGCATTGATGTCTTTCGTCTCTTCCAGTTGAGGCATAAAGCTCTTCTGAAGGCCATGACACAGCCCTCTTGATGAGGACTGGAAGTGGCCCTTTTCTAATAGAAGTAGATCCAATGTTTGCCATATTTGCCATCCCTTCTGTGGCTTCGAGTGCTACTGTGACTGAGTCTGAAACTACTTCGGAACATTCGCTCTCTGATTCACAAGAACTGGGACTGAATTTTTTTGATGGGTTCTTTCCTACTGGATCTTCCATATCATTTTTGATTTGTAATGCAACTGGCTCGTTCCTGAACAAAGAAGGCATTATCGTACTTTCAGGCTCCTTGTTATCGATGAGAAAAATGGGTGATTTTCTTGGTAAAGTACAATAAATTGTATGAAGCTCAGGAGACTTGGAATTGCTTTGAGTTCCCTCAGTGAGACTGCTGTTGTCACTTGTAGGCACTGATCTACTTTCTGTTTTGCTTAATTTTTCAATGTAGGATATGCGTTCTCTTATTTTTCCTTTTCCCTTTCCACCCCTGAAAAGAGGCTGTGACTGGCATTTGACAACATTAAACTCTTCATTATGTACAGGTGTGTGATTATCATTACTCTTTTGGTTTTCTAAGTGGTTTAGGGAAAATTGACTATCTTGGTTCTTGTAATCAATGTCCTCTGTTTCTCCCAGAGGTGGGTCTTTGTTTGAAGGACATTTCCAGAACATTGTGGTAGAAGAAATTACCGGAGCATCAAGGCAAGAATCATTTGATGGTGAGGAATCTGGTAGTGCCCCTGAAGACAGATCCAAAGAATTACGAGGCAGGTTGTAATCAGCATCTGACTTGCTACAGCTGTTAGAATAAGTCGTGATACATTGTTCTCCCTTGGTATCTAAACGAGCAGGCTTTTCTGGAGACTGTGAGTATTGATTATCAGTATGTTCAGAACTCCGTGGTTCTTTTTAATAACGCTTGAAATGTCTTCATTACTTACTGTTAATTCCTGGTGACACACTTGACTTGGGCTGAGAAAAAGTGATGTTGTTCTGCTTTCCTGAATGAAAGGAAGGGAAATTGCTGAGTCAAGTTTTCTGTTCCCAGTATAACTCTTACCTTTTTTTAGTTCATTGGCTTTATGAATTTTGGAGGTATCTCTCCTAGAAATGATTCCAGGCGACCTTTTTGAACTTACTGTGGTAGATGCATTAAAAACAAATCTGTTGCTCTTGTCTGAGTCCTGGGAAAGGGGATTTTGAACATCAGGTAAAGGGTTAGAAATTACTGTCTGTGAAACAAGTTGGGGTATTTCACCTGTCATGTTTGTCTGGTCTATCTTATTTATTTTTTTCTCTTTTTCCAAAACAGATGCCTTCAAGTCTTTCTCATTATTTACTTCTGTGACCAAGATATTGGCCTGGCTTTCAGTCGGAGGTGGAGAATCAACTGAAACAGTGTTGGTCACAGTGACTTCTGTATAGTTTCTGTTTGGAAGAGAGGCCGGCTTAATTTTCTGCAAAGTGACTGTGGAAATCTGAAAGTTAGGACTCTGAGGATTCCCTCTGTCATCAGGAATGTGTGGGAAGGTACTTTTGAATGGGGATGCTACAGTCTGAGCAATTCCAAATGAATAAGGTTCTTTGTTTACATGTATTTCCATAGGAGAACATTCTAACCCACCAGATTTCATGTGATAGCTTGCACCAGCTTTGGAACAAACATTTGCTGGGCTGAAATGAGTAGACTGGTTCCCATTACCTTGTGACACCTCCATGCTCTCCAGTGTGGATGTCTGAGAATCAAACTGCCAGGGATGTGGTATCTGTTGGTTTCTGGAAATATTTGTTCTATAACTAGAAGAAAATGACCCCCGGTGTTGAGAAGGAACACTATATCCATGACCAGCTAGCGCACTGTTTACTTCAGTGGAGATCATTTCAAAGTCTCTGTCAGAAGAAGTAAATGGTTTCCTGCTTGATGAAAGTCAGAAGAAAAATGTTCTTCCTGTTGGCCCCAAAAAGGATTTTGTTCAAATCTCTGTCCCCTGCTCCATCCAAAGGTATTTCTAAAGAAAGACCTAGTAAATGGGTTATCTTCACGGTAGAATGGCATATTTTCTGAGTTCTCAAGTGGGTCAGGACTCATTGCATTATCTATGGGAGCATTTAAACCAACATTTTGATAAACACTCTGTGAATGGTAAAATTCATATCTCCTATTCACCTGGAAACACCTGGGATACATATACTGGTCAGCAGGGTCAATTTCCATTGGTGATGGTGCCTCCAGGAACTCTTCCTGGTTCTGCCTATCTCTAGAAGAATCTGACCTATTCCATACGATAGATGATAAAGGAGTTCTCTTGGGGCTCTGTTGGTGGCTTGGTGATATAAACCCAGTCTTATTCTGAGTTGTGGCTGGAAAATATAAGCTTCTTGCTTTGAAATACCCTGTAGCTGATGAAGCTGATCGTTGCCTGCTGTCAAAACACAGAGAAGTACTACCAAAAGTATTGTTTTGCACATAATCTTCTTTTAAGATTCTGGGTTCCCTTGTCCTATACATATTGTAGATTGTCCTTGTTCTAGGAGAAAAGGTTTTAAAACTTTCCCTGGGGGTTCCTGGTCTTAAGACATCATAGATAGACATATTAGAAGTTTCATTATAGCAATTTTTGTGCCTTCCTGTGATATTATTGTATTTGCTCCCACTGGAGTGAAAACGACTGAACTGTGTTCTTGATCCAATGTTGAGAGGTGTTCTGGTATTCACTGAGCTTGGAGATTGTTCCTGAGCCAGTTTGCTATCCAAATCATCTAAAACTAAAAGGAGAATATATGTCATTTTTTTTTTTTGTAAACGATTTTACAGTCTAATAATATTTTGAATTGTTGAAAGTCCTTCTTGAAGAAGCATAATCACTTATAATTTTTAGATCATATCATCATAAACATTATGACATTAACTGATTATGTCTTTAAGATAGTTTGACTCTTACAGGTTGCAATGGAAGTTTCTTTTTCATACTTTTTCAAATTTAACCTTCCATAATGCCTTCAAAACATAAAGCTACATGGTTTTTCACCTAACAGGGATTGTAATCATGATTTCTTTTAGTGCATCTTTTGCGTCACTAGGTAGCTATAATGTTTCCAACTGTGTTTACATCAGGGGATTGTAAAAGAAATGAAAGTCTATAAATAATATGTGAGTTGTACTTAGCTGTACATTACTGCCAAAAGTTTGGCCCCCAATTTATAAACATACTTATTTGGATGAATTTGAGTAATATGTAAAAATTTAAGTTCTATGATATACTATCAAATGATATACTACTGGTAGCTGGCTTCTCCTGAAAAAAATATGACCCAATAGACATTTATATGTGTCTATCAGGTACAGTTCTAAGCACTAAATAGATTAACTCATTAAATCCTCACAGAATCTTGTAAGTTTAGTAGTTACTATTCTCATTTTATAAGTGAGGAAACTGAGGAATGAAGAAATTAACTAAGTTGCCCAGCTTATACAGCTAGGAAGTGGATCCAGGAAGCCTGTTTCCTGAGTCCATATATGCAACCACTGTGCCACAAAAGTTCACTTTTCATTTTTTCTTTTAATGAACTAAAGATGATTTCACTCTGAGCTCATCATGTTACAAGGATGTTGCTGTTGTCAAAAATGTTTACTTTTCTCTCAGTAGCAAGGTCAGAGAGTGGTATGTAAGTCAGGCCCCAATGATCTCCCTATAATTCCGAGGACCTAGAGGAAGGAAATGGCAACCCACTCCAGTGTTCTTGCCTGGAGAATCCCAGGGATGGGGGAGCCCGGTGGGCTGCCATCTATGGGGTCACACAGAGTTGGACATGACTGAAGCGACTTAGCAGGCCAACCCAAGACCCAGGGCTCATGTTTACTAGGACCACTGTCTCTGTGATCTCAGATAAATCACAGGGTATTTTCACTTGGTTGGTTCTTCCTTGAATTGTTTATTGAATCATATTTGACATCTTTTCCTCATAAAAACCTGTTAGAATTTAAACAGAATCAAAATCTTTTAAAGTTTTAAGATGCCCTAAGACCTATCTTATATATTTCATCATATTCCTGTTACAACAAATGAGTAGATGTGTATTTTGAAGAAATGTTCATTAAAAAATAAAATGTGACATGAGAGATAAGCTATGGAAATTATTTAAATTGTTGAAGTTTTTCATTTACAGAATCTTTCCTTCTGATTTACATAAAATGTTTCACTCTTTGTTGTCATTAAAAATTGTAATTTTAACTCTTCAATGACAGAGAAAATTAGGTGTATCTGTATCTGAGTGAATGTAAGTGAGATTTTAGGACAGGTATTGAAGAAGTTTTTGATTTCCACTCTGGATTTTCTCTACCCTCTTTTATTTGTTAGTTGGTACTATTAAGTTTGCATAGCCAGCAAAAGAACTAGTCCTGAGCATTTAATATCTGTAACTAAGGAGTTCTTTAGGGAATCATCCTGTTAATGCTTTAATGAAAAAATATTAGTTTTCCCCTGTCCCTAAATAACTTACTCACTATATCCACAGATAAAATAAGCAATGCCAAAATATAAGGCAGGGCAAAAGAAAAAAAATTTTTTATAAATGTGTCTTTAAAAAAATTATAGTGAAATCTCTTTGATTTCTGGTTTCTCTTTCAGCTTGTTCATAGTATTTTTTCCTCATTAAAGTCTTTTGCTGACTACAAAAATATGTTGTTATAATAGAAAATACAGGAAAGCATAACAAAAGAGGTAAAATCACCTAGAGTCCTTCTTCCTAGAGATAACCACTCTTAACACTTGAATCCCAGTACTGCTATTTGATTCACAACTCTGACGGTGAAAAAGTCTGCTGTTATTCTTCTCCTTTTTATTTTCAGAGCAGTCTTTTTTTTTTTTTTTTTTTTTCCACTTCATGAAAAATAGCTCTCCTCTACTAGGCAAAACCTTTGTTTTGGAACAGAAATTTTCCTCTGAAGCAAGTTCTCTGCCAGGAACCATTTTACTGAAAGGAGTGCTAGATTGAACATCCAGCTGGAGGTCTCTCAGTGACCACACCACTTGTCCTAACTACAGGGCTGAGGTGATGTCATTGCCTGTGCAAACTGAATTTAGTTCCTCAAGGTGAAGCTGGTGAATGATTTCAGATTTCATGTTTCATATGGCCAGGTTTATTTTAATACAAAATAAACTATGTCAAGGTGAGTGATGCTTACATAATAAAATCCATGGGTATATAGTACTTTTGGAATCTGTTTTAGTCTTTATTGTTATCTATTGTACAAGGTTAATAGTTTAACAACAATTAGATTTCATCACTGTGCATTTAGGCCCTAATCGGGAATGATAAAAATCTATTAAGGATAGTAAACTTTATAAATATATGTCTAAAGATATATCCTTTTATCTTTTACTTGAGTTTATATATTAACATTATTACCATTCCATAGATTTATCAGGCCTCGATCCAAGAATATTTACTTACATTATATTTAAATATAAGATTTTAAAAATATTTCTGTTAACAGAATATAACCCCATCCTCTTCAGGTGAGGATAACAAGATGACTTCAAAAATAAAGTACAAGGGTTTGAGCATTTTAGTATAAGCTGTAATCATTATTTGCTTTCCTTTAGTACTGGGAATTCCAAAGGAAATTCAATGCAGAGACTTACCTTGGAAGAACTCGTCCTCTAGCAGTGAACCATCCCATGGAGGGACAGTACTTCCCTCCCTCATGCTTGCTGGCCTGGGGACAGTTGCACTGTCCGTGGGTTGGCTTTCCAGAGGTGAACTATATGTTGTTGCCTGCTAATTTTAAAATAGAAAATGTAATATTATTTTTGGACCTTCTTTAGCCAACATGTTCCCACAAAAACGTCCCAAGCTTAAAAGTCCTAATCTAAAGACAGCAAATCAATTTTCCTACCATTTATTGATCTAGTTGTAATGTTTTGTTGTTTTTGCAGTTTGCAAGTGATCACAAACTTCCCCATACTTACATTAATTCCATTTTGTGTAAGTTTTCAGGCAGGATACTAGACTGTCTCTGCAAAACATGCCTACAAATTTACACAGCACTACAGAAATCTTATAGAGCTTTTTGGGAAATGGAAAGAAATCGACTTCTCTTGAGTGGGGAATGTTGTTTGTCTGGCCCAGTGGCTATAATTTTAGGTTTCTTAACACTGTACCTATTTTCTATCAAGAGGCAGTTAGCTGAAACTTGTAGTGGATCATAAGGTTTGTGAACTTCATGGATTTAGAAATTAAAAAACATTTTTTAATTTTTAAATTTATTTAAATTAAAAAAATTTTTTTTAATTCTAAATTTTTTTAAATTTTCCATCCATAGAAATCATGTAAAATGGTAGAGCCTTCCAGACACACATAAGGAACTGATTAATAGTTCTGAAAAAAAGATGCTGAAAAGCATGATCTTGTATATATATTTTAAATCTTTGCTAGTTTTATAGGACTTAGGAGAATGATGTAGAGATGGAGAGCTGTTTACCTTCTTTACTAGCAAATTTTATCTTGATTTCATTAAATCCATCATTGCTCTTTTAAGTTTTAATTTGTCTTTATAACCTTGGGGAATTATCCACTCCCACCCCTTCACTTCCTTTTGCCAAAATCCTATTTGCATTTCCTCTGTCACACTGGCTCTGCCACTCCTGACTTCACTATAACTCATTCTGCATAGTATCCTCCACAAGGCCATTTCCCATTCCAACTGCTTTATTTTCAGTTCATTTTCTTTTTTTTTCTTTCTTTCTTTTTTTTTTTTTTTTGCCATTTTATTTTTCTAATTGAAGGATAATTGCTTTACAGAATTTTTTGGTGTTCTGTCATATATTAATAAGAATCAGCCATTGGTACGTCCATGTTCTCTCCCTCCCGAACCTCCCTTCCCTCCCACCCTTCTAGATTATCACATAGCCCCTGACTGAGTTCCCTGAGTCATACAGCAAATTCCCATTGGCTGTCTATTTTACATATGGTATTGTAAGTTTCCATGTTATTTTCTCCATACATCTCACCCTCTCCCTCCTCCCATCCCCTGTGTCCACAAGTCTGTCTGCTCTTTATGTCTGTTTCACCATTGCTGCCCTGCAAATACATTCATCAGTACCATCTTTCCAGATTCCATATATATGCATCAGTACACGATACTTATATTTCTCTTTCTGACTTACTTCACTCTGTATAATAGGCTCTATTCATTCACCTCATTAGAACCGACTCAAATGTGTTCCTTTTTATGGCTGAAAAGTATTCCATTGTAGATATGAACCACAGCTTCTTTATCCATCCATCTGTTGATGGACATCTAGGTTGCTTCCACATTTTAGCTATTGTAAACAGTGCTGCAGTGAACATTGGGGTACATGTGTCATTTTCAATTTTGGTTTCCCCAGGGTATATGCCTAGTAGTGGGATTGCTGGGTCATAAGGAATCTCCATACTATCTTCCATAGTGGCTGTATCAATTTACATTCCTACCAGAAATGCAAGAGGGTTCCCTTTTCTCCACAGCTTCTCCAGCATTTACTGTTTGTAGACATTTTGATGACGGCCATTCTGACTGGTGTAAGGTGGTATCTCATTGTAATTTTGATTTGCATTTCTCTAATAATGAGTGATGTTGAACATCTTTTCATGTGTTTGTTAGCTATCTGTATGTCTTCTTTGGAGAAATGTCTGTTTAGATCTTTTTCACATTTTTGATTCGGTTGTTTATTTTTCTGGTATTGAGTTATATGAGCTGCTTATATATTTTGGAAATTAATTCTTTGTCAGTTGTTTCCTTTGCTTTATTTTCTCTCATTTTGAGGGCTGTCTTTGTACCTTGTTTGTAGTTTCCTTTGCTGTGCAAAAGCTTTTAAGTTTAATTAGGTCCTACTTCTTTATTTTTGTTTTTATTTCCATAACTCTAGGAGGTGGGTCATAGAAGATCTAGCTTTGATTTATGTCACTGAGTGTTCTGCCTATGTTTTCCTCTAGAATTTTTATAGTTTCTGCTCTTACGTTTAGGTCTTCAGTCCATTTTGAGTTTATATGTGTTTGTGGTCTTAAGAATGTTCTAATTTCATTCTTTTGCATGTAGCTGTTTTTCCCAGCACCATTTATGGAAGAGGCTATCTTTCCCCATTGTATATTATTGCCCTCTTTGTCAAAAATACGGTACCCATAGGTGTATGGGTTTATCTCTGGGCTCTCTATCTTGTTCCATTGGTCTATATTTCTTTTTTTGTGCCAGTACCATACTGTCTTGACTGTAGCTTTGTAATATAGACTGAAGTCAGGAAGGTTGAGTCCTCTAGCTCCATTCTTCTTTCTCAAGACTGTTTTGGCTATTTGCAGTCTTTTGTGTTTCCATATGAAATGTGAAATTTTTGTTCTAGTTCTGTGAAAAATGTCATTGGTAATTTGATAGGGATTGCAATGAATCTGTAGACTGCATTTGGTAGTATAGTCATTTTCACAATATTGATTCTTCCTGCCAGGAAAATGGACTATCTCTCTATCTGTTTATGTCATCTTTGATTTCAGTTCACTTTCTACCCAGTCCCTGCCTTTTGAATCTTATTTGATATTCACTATCACATTTCATCTCATCTTGAATGCTTAAGACTAAATCTCTAATCTTTCCAAAGCTCCAGCTTTTTTTTAAATTAATTTTTATTTTTTAGTTTGTTTTGCTTTACAATACTGTATTTGTTTTGCTATACATTGACATGAACCAGCCACGAGTGTACATGAACTCCCAATCCCGACTCCCCTCCCCATCTCTCTGGATTATCCCCGTGCATCAGTCCCAAGCATTCTGCATCCTGCATCGACCCTAGACTGGCAATTTGTTTCACTTATGATATCATACATGTTACACTGCCACTCTCCCAAATCATCCCACCCTCTCCCTCTCCCACAGAGTCCAAAGGGCTGTTCTATACATCTGTGTCTCTTTTGCTGTCTCCTGTACAGGTTTATCATTACCATCTTTCTAAATTCCATATATATGTGTAAGTATACTGTATTGGTGTTTTTCTTTCTGGTTTACTTCGCTCTGTATAATCGGCTCCAGCTTCATCCACCTCATTGAACTGATTGAAATGTATTCTTTTTAATGGCTGAGTAATACTCCACGGTGTATATGTACCACAGCTTTCTTATTCATTCATCTGCTGAAGGACATCTAGGTTGCTTCCATGTCCTGGCTATTATAAATAGTGCTATGATGAACACTGGGGTACACGTGTCTCTTTCAATTCTGATTTCCTCGGTGTGTATGCCCAGCAGTGGGATTGCTGGGTCATAAGGCAGTTCTATTTGCAATTTTTTTAAGGAATCTCCACACTGTTCTCCGTAGTGGCTGTACTCATTTGCATTCCCACCAACAGTGTAAGAGGGTTCCCTTTTCTCCACACCCTCTCCAGCATTTATTGCTTGTTGACTTTTGGATCGCAGCCATTCTTTCTGGTGTGAAATGGTACCTCATTGTGGTTTTGATTTGCATTTCTCTGATAATGAGTGATGTTGAGTATCTTTTCATGTGTTTGTTAGCCATCCATATGTCTTCTATGGAGAAATGTTTATTTAGTTCTTTGGCCCATTTTTTGATTGGGTCATCTTTTTTTCTGGAATTGAGCTGAGTGCAGCACTTTAATAGCATCATCTTTTAGGATTTGAAATAGTTCAGCTGGAATTCCATCACCACCACTAGGTTTATTCATAGTGATGCTTCCTAAAGCCCACTTGACTTCACATTCCAGGATGTCTGGCTCTAGGTGAGTGATCACACCATTGTGGTTATTATATGGCTGCTGCTGCTCTGCTAAGTCGCTTCAGTTGTGTCCGACTCTGTGTGACCCCATAGATGGCAGCCCACCAGGCTCCCCTATCCCTGGGATTCTCCAGGCAAGAACACTGGAGTGGGTTGCCATTTCCTTCTCCAATGCATGAAAGTGAAAACTGAAAGTGAATCGCTTAGTCATGTTCGACCCTCAGCGACCCCATGGACTGCAGCCTTCCAGGCTCCTCTGTCCATGGGATTTTCCAGGCAAGAGTACTGGAGTGGGGTGCCATTGCCTTCTCCGATTATATGGCTAAGAAAGGTAAATCCCTGGGGCTCACAGCACACACTGGTCTTCAGCCAGGGATGTCTTGGACTCCAAATTTTCCTCCAAAGAGTGTTTCATGCCATAGAGTTATCATAAAAGATGAAGTCTATGTCCCATACCTGGCCTAGAGGATGAGGCCTCTGAGTAGCAAAACACCTCCAAGTAGCAAAACACTGTCAAAATCCTTTTCCAAATTTTGATTTAAGCTTTTTCTCCCCAATTATCTTTAACCCCCTTGTTCCAAACTCTCTACACACAGTTCTACAAAATGTCAAACACTTTTCTTTTCAGTTTCTCTTGATTTTATTGTTCTTTTAAAAAAAAAAGTACACTTTTGATGACTCCGTGTCTCTGCTCCTGATCTTTGCTCTCTCTTCTCTTCTGCTGAAAATATCCTTCAGAGTCTAGTTCCTATATCACCCTCTCTGTGAGTCCTTTGCCAGTTCTCACAGGAAGAATTAATTACCATAGTATTTTTAATGTACCTCTGATATTATGCATATTATTTCATATCAAAGTTGTTTACATTCTTTCTACTTTTACTTTATCACTAGATTTCTACCCTTCCTCCCTGAATCACCCTTTTAAATTTCTACCCTAATCTAGGAAACCAGGAATTGACAGACATATAAATAATGACTCCGGAAGTGGTCCACTTTCTAAAATAACTAAGAAGGCATACTATTCTCCTTTGTACGTGAGCAGTTAACGTAGCATCAGTATATAAGATGATTGATTCATATTTAGTGAACTGAATTCAAAGACTATGCTTCCCACAATAATATTTCCTACTTTTGAATTCCTCCAATACATTTTGTATTATCTTTTATCTGAACAAAATTACTCATTTTTTCAGTTTTCAATATATTTTTAAAATATTTTCTCTTGTTTGATCTTTAGAACAGACTTAGATAGGGATTATAGATAGGGATTATCATTCCCTCTTGCAGATGAAGAAATGGAGTCTCAGTCAAGAACCTTACTCAAGCCACAGGAATAACAAAAGGTGATGCTGACTACTGACCTCATATGGTCTGATTTCTAATTCTATTTTCTCCACTATGTTGCTTTGTATTGTTACTTTATGAATGTAGATGTCTTCAGTTAGGTAGTAGACTCTCTGAAGCAGGAATTTTGCTTTAAACATTCCATGCTGTCTGTGCACAGTTATGGACTGATTTTTTTTCTATACCAAGGTAGAAAATGATATATATAAGATTTTTAGTGAAGATTATTACAGAAATTGAGACACTGAATATTTAAAATATTAGGACTCAGTAAAGCATGTCTGAGGTAGGAAAGCATAATGGTTAAGCATATGGATTTTACACAAGTCCAAATCCTGACATGAGACAAACAAATCTCTGTCATAGAGTAACCTCAAAAGCTGTACAACTTTGGGCAAGTTGCTTAACCTTTCTGTCCTGTGCCTTATTTTCTTTCTTGGAATAATGAGAAAAAAAGAGAATACAGCAACAATAATACCCCTCACATAATAATGTTGCTGTGAGAATTAAATGAATTAATACTTATAAAACACTTTAGAATGGTGCGTGTGTGCATATTCAGTTGTGTCTGACTCTTGTGACCCTATGGACTGCAGCCCAGCAGGATCCTCTGTCCATGCAATTTTCCAGGCAAGAATACTGCAGTGGGTTACCATTTCCTTTTCCAGGGGATCATCCCAACCCAGGGACCAAATCTGTGTCTCCCTTAGCTCCTGCACTGGCAGGCAAATTTTTTACAACTGAGCCACCTGGGAAGCCCAGCATGGTACTTAGCACTTACTATTAATAATTTCTTATCGTTAGCCATTACTAGTCTTCTGTGGTTAGAGAGGATTTTCTGGTGGACAGAGAGGATTTTCTGGTGGACTTTGGCTAGTGCTCTCAGCCTAATGAGTTAGAGAAGTATCCTAAAAGATTAGACTCAATACTCTGGCTTTAGGGTTTGTTAACAATCTTAAACATACTACATAGAATATGCTGAGCAAAATAAGGCTGTTTTTCCAACTTCAATTCACCCTACTAACGTTGCAGTGCTGACTGAGACAAACAAATCTCTGTCACAGAGTAACCTCAGATTATCTGACTACTTTTAGGGCAGCCAAACCTGTAGAACAGCTGTCAAAACTGAAGCTTAAGGTCATGGATGTTACCAAATGCCTTGGTAAAGTCAACAAATTAATTTTTCAAGGTGTTCTTGAATTTACTCTGCATCTGCTTTCCTGCAAGGTCAAATCCAGCATTGCACCTTGTGACTTAAAAACCACACATTCATTTCTTCTTTCAGTTTTGGAGTATTCACATTGTGCCAGGAAGTGGGGAGACACAGGTAAGCAGGCATAGTCCCAGCCTCAGGGAGCTCACACCAGCCTAGTGTGGATAGTGCCACACTGGAGGTATATTTCTAGGGGTACAGAGTAGGCATATCACCACCAGAATGTGTTCAGAAATGAGGAGTGAATAAATGGTCAGAGCCATATGGTTTGTCTGTGCTCAGAGATGGTGACTACTTGGATTTTGGATTCCTCACCTATAAGGAGATGGTTCTCAACTGGAGGCAAATTTGCTCCTCAAGGAACATTTGGAAAATTCTGGAGATATTTTTTATTGTCACAGTTGAGTGGAGGTGAACTACAGACATGTAGTAGGTAGAGGTCAGGGATTGCCACTAAACATCCTATAATACATACGAGAGCCCCCGCAACAAAGAATTATTCAACCCGAAATGGCAGCAGTGCTGAGGTGGACAGAATTCTGAGATAGAAGATTTCTAAGTTTCTCTTGTCATCCTAAATGAAGGCATAAGCTGAGGCAAGATTAAGAGATGAGTTTATTTGGCAGTAGAAGATTTGCAATTTGGAACACGCAAACCATAGTAAGCCACAAGCAAGTGTGCTGAGGATTTGGGGCAGGCTATATCTGAACAGGGAATGAGTTCAGTTAGAATGTGGGGAGAGTCCAGTTAGAGTCTATTTAAGCAAAAACAAATGAAGACCAGCTTTAAAAATTTCCTAAGCAGACAAAACTAGTCCAGTCATACAAACAAAACTCAATTCAGCTTATTTGTAAGGCCAACCTGATCCAGGTTATTTCTTGTTCATGCCCCTGGAAACCATAAGTAAAACTTCCCGTGGCTGATATGAAGCAATCCCTGACCAAGTGTCTATCATTTAAGAAAATTCTAATATTATTATCAGTTTTCCATGCATCGAGCTTTTATGGGGGCATGCATGAGATTTTCCACTTTATATCTCCTGGTTCCACTTTAGATTGAAATTCTTTCATACTCTAGCACTAAAAATTCTGTTTTTCTGAAACCCTTGGCTTCTTTTAAGCTGATGTAAATGTTTAAATAGCAGCTTCCTTCTCTTTGAATACAGGATCATCCAAAACAGCCTCCTATAAAATATTGGAATCCCCTTTGTACCATACCTGCTAGGCTGCCAACCAAATGAGAGGAAGTTCATTATCTTAAGTCTTGGCAAGAATCCCTGTGGCATCACTGGCCAACTTCCAGCTCTTTGCTATTTAAGGGGATAGACTTTTATGGATAAATAATGGAGATCTACATGTTACAGTGTCTTCAAGTTTCATTCTTTTTTCTTGCTTACTTTTTAAATAGTTATTAACTGGGAGCTACATCATTGGCTTGAGTTTCATATTCCCAGTTCTTATCTTTTTAGATTGACGTGTTCTGAGGAGTGAAATCGTTAAAGGCAAACAGCAATTATGAGTGTCAAAGAAGAGGCTATCTTACTAATCCTCAGACTGGACTTTGAAATCCCAAGAACTCCAGATTAGCTCTCCTGTTTTATAAATTCTAGGTGCCTGCATTTCTTTTTATGACCCTCACCTGTTTCAGACACCACCGCTCTTAAATGGGAAAGGTTGGTTAGCTCTGAGCACTTCTCTGAGGAAAAGCCAAGAGTACAGAAGCATCTTGGAATAGTGTTAGGTGCTCGGTCGTGCCCGACTCTTTGCGACCCTGTGGACTGTAGCCCACCAGGCTCCTCTGTTCATGGAATTCTCCAGGCAAGAATACTAGCATGGGTACCATTCCCTTTTCCAGGGGCTCTTCCCAACCCGGGATTGAACCTGGGTCTCTTGCATTGCAGAAAGGTTCTTTACTCTTGAGCCACCAGGGAAGCCATCCTGGCATAGGGTTCTGTTCTTTTAGAGAACAAAGCTGTATGCATGCCAGTTCAGTCCACTTCTCAGTTACAGGCAAGTCTGCAGGTAGGGAGCAACAGGGGCTCATAAGCACACAGGGCTTTGGGACTGATGAAGCTGTTGGCATTTTTTACTTCTGGTGACAAGAGTTACAGAGACCTGGGTTTTCTAATCCTGACTCTACCAAGTATCAGTGTGACTTTGAGCATGATCTTTAAATTCTCTGAACCTCAGTTTTTTTTTTATCTTTAAGTGGGCATAATAATGATATCTACTTCATAGATTTTCTCTGGGTATTAAATGAAATGATCCATGTCAAGTGCCTGGATGATAACAAGCTCTCCATGAGAGTGTAGCAGTTGGTCCTGGTGTCATGACTGGGGCTCAAGCATACAAAAGAGAGAGATAGGGTTCAGTGTTATTGAGAAAGAAGTAGCATTACTCTGAAGAAGAAAGGAGGCTCACTTTTGTTTGGGAAACCAATCACAATTGGGAAACTTGGAGCTCTGCAGGAGATTCTTTACTTGACAAATAAAAGTGAGATATATGCACTCCTCACCAGAATTCTATCCCATGCTTTTTAAAAAAAAGAGAGAGAAAGGTTTAAGTGTTAGTACTAAGGACAAAATCTATTGAAAAATGCCTCTACCTTCCTCCTGAACTCTTAGGTACCTTCAAAACTCTTTCTTTCATCTCCAAACCATATATGAGTTCCACAGAAAGACACTGGTGTGTGTAGATCAAAATGTAAGAGGACAAAAAAAGTAAGAAGCAGAAAACAAAGCTTCTCAATCTTAAAGACATGTGACACAGAGAAAATGCGGAGGTCCTGTTTGGTCAGTCCCCTTATGTGAACTTGTTCTGTCCAGATGTATTCACCTATCAGTGGCTTCCTCTTTGACTACAAATGATGATCTTACCCAGAAGAGGTCTTATGAGACCCACCTTGGTTTGCAAGTTTCTTTGGAAATTTTCAAAGCTGGTCTCCATATGCTTTTGATTTTGACAGAATCAAACTGAACTCTCCCCTGTTTATATTCCCTGCCCAAATACAGCCTGCCCCTTGGAGGAGAAGGGGACAACAGAAGATGAGGTGGTTGGTTGGTATCACTGACTCAATGGACTTTGAGTCTGAGCACACTCTGGGAGATGGTGAAGGACTGGGAAGCCTGGCGTGCTGCAGTCCCTGGGGTTGCAGAGTCAGTCGGACATGACTGAGCAACTGAAAAGCAACAATAGACCTTCAGCAGACCTGCCTACAGCTTGCTACAGTCTGAATGTCTCAAATTGCAATTCCTCTGCTACTTTGAAATAAACTCTTCCTCTGTATAGGGCTGCACAGGACTGACAGGTGGTAAAATAGCAGAGACAGTGGCAAGGTCTCAGGCAGAGGCTGCTGTTTGAGCCTTTCAGTACCACAGCCATCTGGAAACCAATCACAATTGGGAAAATTGGAGCTCTGCAGGAGAAATCTAAGCTTCTCAGGTAAATTTAAGACTGCACCAAGGAGAATTCTATTTAAATATGTAACCAACCAGCAATTACATTAATTCTGAATTATTCAGTATAACCTTTAGTTCTTTGGTTACTTACCAAAGTGGTTCCCCTCACAGACACAGAAGGTGTGTGGCCATCACATCTGTGGAAAAAATTTGAAATAACTTCTTTGAAGAAATGCCTCACTTTTGGAAAATTAATAGCACATTTTCTATTCTATCTCCGTATCTTGAGAAGATATATTTCTGATTCTTATCTCTCAGAAACATTTTCTTGTGCTTGCTTAGGATCAGTGTTTTACATCTTTGTCACTCAGGTAGCCAAGAAAAAATACATAATAGTGGCTTTTTACTTAACATGGCATGAAGACTTAACAACAGAAATAGTTACATTTGTTGAGTACTGTGTGCCAGGCAGTATTTGTATGCTCTATAGACAAGTTACCTCATTTAAATACATCACCTTATCAAGTGGATACTGTGACAGCTCTCATTTTACAGATCAGATGGTGGAGGTGCAGAGAAATTAGAAGACACTGTACAAGGTACATAGTGGCTGAACTCAGAGCTGGCCACAGGCTGACTGAATCTAGAACTCTCCTTGATCACATAGTATGGCACATAGACTATTCTTGCAAATGGGAAACAGATTTTCTGTTTCTGTATATTTTTATTTTAAAGAGATACTAAGTCAGAACCAGACAACAATAAGGGGATTTTTTTCAAAAGGCAAACCTTATAAGGATGACTTCAGGATGCTTATTTTTATAAGTATGTCTTATTTATTATGATAGCATCTTAGAGAAGAACAATTATGCTTTTACTATTTATATGGCTTCTCCAAAATTCAGTAGAAGGTGAAAAATTTTAAAGACCTAGGTCCAAAATTGAGATAAATTTTGATTTTTTAAATCTATAATCCTAAGTAAGGGTGTGCGGCCTGAATTGCAGAGTAAGAGTTAATAGAAACTAGTAAAGTAATGCTCAAAATTTTCCAAGCCAGGCTTCAGCAGTACGTGAATGATGAAATTCCAGATGTTCAAGCTGGTTTTAGAAACGGCAGAAGAACCAGAGATCAAATTGCCAACATTCACTGGATCATTGAAAAAGCAAGACAGTTTCAGAAAAACTTCTATTTCTGCTTTATCGACTATGGCAAAGCCTTTGACTGTGTGGATCACAGTAAACTGTGGAAAATTCTGAAAGAGATGGGAATACCAGACCACCTCACCTGCCTCTTGAGAAATTGTATGCAGGTCAGGAAGTAACAGTTAGAACTGGACATGGAACAACAGACTGGTTCTAAATAGGAAAACGAGTACGTCAAGGCTATATATTGTCACCCTGCTTATTTAACTTCTATGCAGAGTACATCATGAGAAACGCTGGACTGAGAGAAACACAAGCTGGAATCAAGATTGCCAGGAGAAATATCAATAACTTCAGATATGCAGATGACACCACTCATAACAGAAAGTGAAGAGGAATTAAAAAGCCTCTTGATGTAAGTGAAAGAGGAGAGTGAAAAAGTTGGCTTAAAGCTCAACATTCAGAAAACAAAAATCATGGCATCTGGTCCCATCACTTCATGGCAAATAGATGGGGAAACAGTGTCAGACTTTATTTTTTTTGGGCTCCAAAATCAGTGCAGATGGTGATTGCAGCCATGAAATTAAAAGATGCTTACTTCCTGGAAGGAAAGTCATGACCAACCTAGACAGCATATTAACAAGCAGAGACATTACTTCATCCATAAAGGTCCATCTAGTCAAGGCTACGGTCTTTCCAGTGGTCATGTATGGATGTGATGTGAGAGTTGGACTATAAAGAAAGCTGAGCGTCAAAGAATTGATGTGTTTGAACTGTGGTGTTGGAGAAGACTCTTGAGAGTCCCCTCGGACTGCAAGGAGATCCAACCAGTCCATCCTAAAGGAGATCGGTCCTGGGTGTTCATTGGAAGTGCTAATGTTGAAGCTGAAACTCCAATATTTTGGCCACCTGATGCGAAGAGCTGACTCATTGGAAAAGACCCTGATGCTGGGAAAGATTGAGAGCAGGAGAAGGGTACAATAGAGGATGAGATGGTTGGATGGCATCACCGACTCAATGGATATGGGTTTGGGTGGATGCAGGAGTTGGTGATGGACAGGGAGGCCTGGTGTGCTGGGTTCACAGGGTTGCAAAGAGTTGGACACAACTGAGTGACTGAACTGAGCTGAACTCTCGTATGACTCAGAGCTCCTGTATGAAGTCAAGTCCTCTCTTTCAGTAAGAGCACAGCAAGAGGGAATTAAGAATTAAATGAACTCAGACTAGGTCATATCAGTTAAAATTGTCAAGATGCAGTTTTCCTTCATTCAAACCCCTACCTGCTTCATGGTTCTTGAAAGCTGAGCAAAAAACCTAGGAGGCCAAACAATTTTACATTTAAAAGATAACAATATGTATCAAACATGAAATTAAAAGATGCTTGCTCCTCAGAAGAAAAGCTATGACAAACTGATACAATGTATTAAAATGCAGAGATATCACTTTGCCAACAAAGGTCCATATAGTCAAAGCTATGGTTTTTCCAGTAGTTATGTAAGGAAGTTGGAGTTGGCCCATAAAGAAGGCTGAGCAGGAAAGAACTGATGCTTTTGAATTATGCTAGAGAAGACTCTTGAGAGTCCCTTGGACAGCAAGGAGATCAAACCAGTCGATCCTAAAGGAAATCAACCGAGTATTCATTGGAAGTATTGATTCTGAAGCTGAAGTTCCAATACTTTGGCCACCTGATGTGAAGAGCTGGCAATGGGAAAGACTCTGATGCTGGGAAAGATTGAAAGCAACAGTAGAAGAGGGCAGCAGAGGATGAGATGGTTGGATGACATCAGCGACTCAACGGATATGAGTTTGAGCAAACTTAGGAAGATAGTGAAGGACAGGGAACCCTGGTGTTCATGGGGAGTTCATGCTGCAGTTCATGTGGTCGCAAAGAGTTGGACACTACTTAGCAACTGAACAACAAACAACAACATATATTTTATAGTTTAGCTCAAAATTTAAACAGAAATTAAAATTAATATGGATTTTTTGTATTATTCTGAAATACCAGCTCTATACTAATAATATTTAGAAGTTAAAATATTGCTTTTATTTGTATTCTTCCTTTTCATATGTCTTTATTGAGCCTGCATGCCTTCTACTGCTAAGTACTATTTTGAGTGCTTTGAAGGAAATAAATATGACTGAAATAGAGACTGTTCTCTAAGAGGCTTTATGAAAGGAAAGATTAGGTACATAAAGAGCCAAAAGGCAAGCCACAATGTTATAAAGACAATACAGAGAGTTAAGTAAAATGAAAATGCAGAGAGGCTGGTGAGTACTTGCCAGGATGAACCAGGAAAGCAACAGGGAGAGAAGGTGCTGGCTGAACAGGTATGAGAGCCAAAGAACACCAGGAGCACAAGCCTGGAGACGTAAGAGATCCAGGAAGCTGGGAATTGACAAGTAATTCCATTTGCCTGCAGCCAAGAGAATGTGCCAGACTGTGAAGATTCTTCCCAAAGTCCTGCAGAGAGGTGGGCCTCTTGGTGTCCCTACGCGGCTCAACATTCTCTATCAGCTGATCAGGGCCCTAGCCTGACTTGGAGTGAAGGGGAATTCCTAAAGATGGCAGGTGGCACAACTGGGAAAGAGTGTCACTGAGAGTGAGGGTGTGCTGTGAGGGCAAGGATGCACGCTCCCTAACAGTGTGCGAGACCGTGGGAGCCACTGTGGGTCGAGGTAGGAGGCAGGGTGTAGGACTCAGGAGGCTGGAGGTCCAGAGCCTCCACAGTCACTTCCAGACCTGCCATAAATGTATGTTATAACACTGTAACACATTCCAGTTAGTGTATGTTTCTGGTGTGAAGGGCTTCCACTTGGAGAGTGACTAAAACAATAGTGCCATCACAAAAACCACGCTGCTTAAAGTCCTCTGGATTTGGGTGATTTCAAGAGACAGAAAGCCATCTGAGACGCATTTGCTCAGAAGTCCTACTAGGCCATACCTTAAAGATCTCTCACGTATATTCCCACGTTGCCAGCTATAGACAGGGCAGTTTCCCAGCCTTGGTACTACTGGCATTTCTTCAGCGCGGTGGTTTATCACATGTATTATATGATGTTTAACAACATCCCTGACCCCTACCCACTAGACGCCAATAGCACCCACGCTTCAGCTGTGAAACCAGAAATGTCTTCAGACATTGTCAAATGCCTTTTGGGGTGTAAAACTGCCCCTGATTGCAAACCACTGAGCTAAAGTGAGTATCTCATTATGTCACTCTTCTGTTTAATGAAAAACACAAATACAATATGCACACGCACACATGCATGAAATATACCAAAATATTAGTGCTTGTTCAGGTCAGTTGGTGAGAGGGGTGAATTTATCTGTTACATGTATTTTTTATATATATATATATATATATATATATATATAAAATAAGGAACTGTATGTACATATACAGTATATACAATGGAAAAGAATGGTATTCTTAGAAAGGGATGAATGTCTCCCTGCTGTCTACAGGATCAAGATCAAGCTCCTTAGCATGTGTAAAATTTCCACGTTCTGGCCTCTGCCAAATACTCCCACCCCAACTCTTATCAGCCTCACCTTATACTGAGTCACTGAACCTCAGTGACCTAGATGGATTCTTGCTTTTTTCTAGTTTCTGAATTTTTGTTGTGTCATTTCTTTCTGCCTGGCACAACCTCCCAATTCTAAATTGCCTAGCTCAGTCCTATATGTCCTTCAGACACTGGCTCTCTTTTCCCAGGAATGCTTCTGATTCTCCAGTCTGAGTTCAGTGCTTTTCCTATAATAATCTCATGGCATGAATACCATGCATCCACCACAGCACTCACCATATTATACCATAATCATCAGTGTATTCACTGATGTCACTCAGGTTGCAGCTAGGCCAGAAGGCAGCTCTTCCTCAAGATCCTTACTGTCATTTGTCCAAAAATCACCATAATGAATATATGAATCCATGATGATTGTGATGTGATTGTCACTTCCTAGAGTTCTGCCCAACTGTACACAGTCATCTGGTGTTCCCTGCTAGATTTTAAAGTCCTCCAGCTGAGGACTTTGCCTTGTTTTCAGGGTTTTATCTCCAGAACTAAATGCAGTATCTAATCAACAGAATAGGACTTTGATAAATAAGAGAAACTATCACATGCCAGGAATTCTGACAGCCTTACCGTAGTTGGGGGTAGGAAGCTCTGCTGCTGTAGCTCCCAAACCTAGATAAACATTTGAATATCCTAGAGAAATAAAAATTAAGGGCCCCACTTCAGACCTGAATCAGAATCATGAGGCTGGGGCCTGGTAATCTGTCATTAGTTTTATGTGCTGATGAAATTCTAATAATGATCAACCAGATCAACTGGGAACCACTCCCTTTGTCTTGCTTCTCCCTCCTGTCACCAC
The DNA here is from genome assembly GCA_006408695.1 of Aepyceros melampus. Taxonomy (NCBI): domain Eukaryota; kingdom Metazoa; phylum Chordata; class Mammalia; order Artiodactyla; family Bovidae; genus Aepyceros; species Aepyceros melampus. The sequence goes on along the minus strand of SJXQ01000453.1, from coordinate 296,825 downwards.
AATGGGTGCCACACCTGGGATCACTGAAGGAGCATTTCCAAAGAAGGATTTGCGTACTCTGATTTCTCCTTTGATCTAGGTGTCTTACATTCCTGTGTCCTCCAACTCAAACCTAGGAACTTGGCAGCAAGAAGGAAGATGGTATAGTAGGACATTTGGAAAGAGAGAAGGAGGAAAAGAAAAAGAGAGACAAAAAACAGAATTCAGGGAGAAAAAGTTACCTGCTCTTTAAACTTTCCAAAATTGCATTTGAACTGTTTGCTTATGTAAACAGAGGTTGCAGCTAGACACCTGGGATAGATCAGACAAATTTGGGCATGTCTGAAGAGCAGCTAGGGGGCCTGGATGGATCCACTGAAACCCTTTGCATCCTCAGGTAAAAACAACCATCCTAAAGGGACAGGGTAGTCAGCATGCACACCCTCACTCCAGGAGAGCAGCTGTCGCTCTCTAATCACAGCATTGTGCTGAGTACTTACTATATGCTACACACTGTGAAGGTCCTGAAAGGAAAGAGGTCAACTTGAATTTGATTGCACATGTTACTCATGAGCCTTATGAGCTATTTCTCTTGTATTTCCTCTTTGCTCTAGTCCTTGGGACTACAACAAAGGGAAGAGTAGAAGGGAAAATAATGCACCGCCCTAAAATCACCATAATGAACTGGGGGCACATGGCTTGACAGCTTCGAGAATTTGTAGGCACAAAGATAAGGGGCCCCCTTGCAGGATGACTTCATGGTAGAGTGTGTTGGCTCATAGAACAGAGGGTGGCACACCACCTATTCCAGAGGGGAGTAATCAATGGGATAATGGGGGATCTGAAACAAGAAAAAATAACTGGAGATATTACTGGGCCGCCAGGAAAGCTGCATTTATAAGTTATTGACATACACTGTTAGGTACTTGCTGAACTAAGTAGAAGGCATTTGTGAGGCAACGGAGTTACTGAAATTCTGTGGTGGGGGCTGAGTACCGTATGTCTCAGATAATAAATGCCCCCAAACAAGATGCGAGAAAACATAACTTACAGGGAAATGTTAAGAGAAAGATATGCAATCTTGTCAGCCCTCGGTATCCATGGGTTCTGCAGACTCAACTAGCCATGGATGGAGCCCCTGTTGGCTGAATCTGTGGATAGAGAGCGCTATCTGTACATTTTTAATAAGATACTTGAGCATTTGTGGGGTTTGGTATCTGCAGGAGGTCCCAGAACCAATCCCCCGCAGATACCAAGCTACAATTGTATATGTATACTTTTCTTGAATTTACTGGCTAGCTAATAAATGATTAAAACACTAGTGGAAATTATTTCTTTATTCCTGGGGTTGTGGTAGAGTCACAGAGAGTACAGTTCAATTATTTACAAATAGGATTAAAATAATAATGGGATAATTAGGAAGTACATAAATTTGGGAGGAGAAACTTCAGTAGTCATACTTAAATCAGAAATGGCAAATATTTTTGCCTTTTTGTTAATTAATGAAGTCACTATGTTCCTACAGCTTTCTGGGGATTGGCCTTCTTTTTGTGATTTGCAGAAGATTCTCTAAAACTGCTTGGCTAACTTGTTCTCCAGAGGACCGAGTGTGACAATGTCGAGTTTTGATGGCTTCAGCAAGTAGAAACCTGACTACTTCCCAGCGCAGGATGACTGTGCTTCCCCCAGGGCCTTTGTCAGTTCCTCCCACTGTGCTTATAGGCAAGGAGCCGCTCCTGTCTGATTCTGAAGCTTGCTTCTGTATTTTGAAAAAAAGATCAGAACTGCTGAATGAAAAAAGCTCCACTTAATAATAAAGAGCCCCTCAGAATGTATGACACACCATTTATTGTCCACCATAGTGCCACACACCCTTAAAAACAACCTCTTCCCCAATACACACGTTCAAATTCAGGATTTAGATCCAAATATTTAGGTCACACTCATATTTAAAAATAAAAAGGTATATTTTTATGCTTTATCTTCTGAAACCTACAAGGAGCCGCTCCTGTCTGATTCTGAAGCTTGCTTCTGTATTTTGAAAAAAAGATCAGAACTGCTGAATGAAAAAAGCTCCACTTAATAATAAAGAGCCCCTCAGAATGTATGACACACCATTTATTGTCCACCATAGTGCCACACACCCTTAAAAACAACCTCTTCCCCAATACACACGTTCAAATTCAGGATTTAGATCCAAATATTTAGGTCACACTCATATTTAAAAACAAAAAGGTATATTTTTATGCTTTATCTTCTGAAACCTACTAGGAGCAAAAATCAGTGTATTTGTTACATTTTAAACCAGCACAATTACAGTTTGAAAATAAAATGTATTTAAAGATGGCAAATCTGAAAACTGTGAAACATAAACATATGCTTAAAGGATAAAATTTGTTTCCTTTTTATATATTGTGTTTGTCTGGTTAAAAGAGAGCTACATGTCATTTTGGTATTTAAGAAGAACAGTTGCTAAACAGAATTTTGTAAGAGTTTCATTTTTTAAAAATTTGGTCTATAACCAAAATCCATGATACCCAGAATGAAGACTATTGTTTTTCTACCTTCTTCGATCCACTTTCGCAGCAACTTTACAATATGAGCTTGAAATTAACTTGGTTACCTCAACTTTTCCTATTTACTAATGTTACATTGTTCAGCTACAATAAAGCTCTGCCTTAAAGAAAATTACCTGAAACACAAATTACATCATAAGCCTCAGCCACCCCTCATATTAAAAAGATTTCTTTTCTCTTTAAAAGAAATATTTCTTATAAAGGAAATACTCCTCAATTTTAAATTGTCAAATGATAGAATTACTAGTGTTTTAAACATTTTTTACAAAGAAAAGCAACTCACCGGTTTGAAGAGTATTTCCTTGTAAGCAACTCTCGTAGAAACAATCACATAAATCTACATTTTGTTCAGCTCTTCATTATTTCGTCAAGGACAAAAACAGCCTCGGCTGAAAGCTGGAAGTAAAAACCTTCCATTCCCCTAAGAGGGGAGGACAGAGCTGAGTGAGTCTCAGAGACTCATCGCATACCTTGCCAGCTGCTTGCTGCCTACTGTTTTTCAGCAAGAGTGACCTCCAACACCTTTTACTTAGCACTGCAGTGCACACTTAATGGCACACAAGAAACATATCACGTGCCAAGCCAACACCTTAAGAGGGTGGGAAGCTTTTCAACCAGGAAGACATGCTGAAAATACTTAGCAGTCAGCTCAATTGCACGTAAGCAAAGACTTGCTTGTTTTTCACAAAACAATCCAACAGCATAAGACGAACTGATTTACAGTTTTCAACTGGGAATCAACTGGAACAATACCTCCATTGCTTCCCTTTCTTCACTTTAAGTTTAAATTCCAGGCAACTACAGAAGAATGGCTGCTCTGAATATTTTTAATGATGGTAATATATTTTTCTCTGCTTCAAAATTCAGATTTTCTCTACTCTTTGTTCATCTGATTTATGTTCATTTACTCTTTATGCCCCAACTCTCCTGACACACACACTCCAGTAAGGAGTAGTTTTGATTTAAATGTATTTTCATGACCAGGGGATAGACCAGGCTCTTGGAGCAGTGGAAAAACTGTCAATAATTATTTCTCAACATTTAATCCATTATTCACCATGTCCACCTCCTGGGACTTCTGCCATTGGTTAGAAGTTAGTTTCAAAGTTTCGTAAGGACTTTGTCCCTTACAGAGCTCAGCCCTGTTTTCCTTTGTTACTATCTGGAATTAAATGTTAAGAACAAACATAAACATTCTGAACACAAAACAGGCTGCTGGCCTCTGGGATCCGATAACTAATGAGCTATCACGTGATCTGAGTTTACTCACCTTGTTTGTCCCAGAGACTGAAGCTTTGAAGTCTCCTTTCTGGATTTTCTGAATGAGAACAAGGAAGCAAATGATGATCTGAAGCTCAGCCGAGAAGGAACGGATGTTGGGTTTCTTTGATTGAGTATATTTTTAGATCTTGATGTTTGTAATTCCACATGATCTAAATGAAAATTATAAAAATTTTGCATGACTAAAATGTTTCCAGGTAAATATATGGGAGAACTAATCTCTCTTCACCCCCCACACAGTCTAGAAATGCAGGCATCCCTATATGAACTGGGTGGGGGAGGTGGGGTTCATCCCTGTATGAACCTCAGGAACTAGGGGTACTCCTGTGCCATGAACGGTTCTGCTCATTGGGAAAAAAACCTCGCAAAAGTTTTATAGAATGTCCCCCCCCCATTCCAGCTTCGAGGCTTTCTCAGTGTATCTTCCCCCTGGTGAACCAAAACCAAAACTTTGTTAGGGACCTCATTCAATTCTCATGCCACTCTTAACTACCATGTCATTTAGAAATCTTTATTTTGGTGCTTTAAAACCATCGTGAGACACTACATAACTTTTCATATCAAAGAAAGTAAAGGAAAAGCATATTAAACCCTTCAGAGTATTTCTTATTCCCATCAAAAATCTATGTGTATATGTATTTACTACACATATGCTTCATACATGGGTAAGCATGTAACATAAATATGTATAATATATGTACAGATAATACATAGTATCATTTATGAGTATTAAAAATTCTAAGGCAAGAGCTCAGTTCAGTCATTTCAGCCGCTCAATTGTGTCCAACTCTTTGCAACCCCAGGAACCACAGCATGCCAGGTTTCCCTGTCCATCACCAACTCCTGGAGCTTGCTCAGACCCACATCCATTAAGTCAGTGATGCCATCCAACCATCTCATCCTCTGTCGTCCCCTTCTCCTCCTGCCTTAACCTTTCCCAGCATCAGGGGGTTTTCTAACGTGTCAGTTCTTCACATCAGGTGGCCAAACTATTGGACCTGCAGCTTCAGCATCAGTCCTTCCAATGAATATTCAGGACTGATTTCCTTTAGGATGGATTGGTTTGATCTCCTTGCAGTCCAAGGGACTCTTCAAGAGCCTCCTCTAATACCACAGTTCAAAAGCATCAATTCTTCAGTGCTCAGCTTTCTTTATGGTCCACCTCTCACATCCATGCATGACAACGGGAAAAAACATAGCTTTGACTAGACAGACCTTTGTCAGCAAAGTAATGTCTTTGCTTTTTAATATGTTATCTCGGTTGGTCATAGCTTTTCTTGCAAGGAGTAAGCGTCTTAATTTCATGGCTGCAGTCAGCATCTGCAGTGATTTTGGAGCCCAAGAAAATAAAAATGATCCAACAGATGTTGGCAATTTGATCTCTGGTTCCTGTACCTTTTCTAAATCCAGCTTGAACATCTGGAAGTTCTCGGTTCACGTACTATTGAAGCCTAGTTTGAAGAATTTTCAGCATTACTTTGCTCGTGCGTGAAATGAGTACAATTGTGTGGTAGTTTGAACATTCATTGGCATTGCCTTTCTTTGGAATTGGAATAAAAACTGACCTTTTCCAGCCCTGTGGCCACTGTTGAGTTTTCCAAATTTGCTGGCATATTGAGTACAGCACTTTAATAGCATCATCTTTTAGGATTTGAAATAGTTCAGCTGGAATTCCATCACCTCCACTAGCTTTGTTCATAGTGATGCTTCCCAAGGACCACTTGACTTCACATTCCAAGATGTCTGGCTCTAAGTGAGTGATCACATGATCATGGTTATCTGGGTCATGAAGATCTTTTTTTGTACAGTTCTTCTGTGTATTTTTGCCACCTCTTCTTAATACCTTCTGCTTCTGTTAGGTCCATACTGTTTCTGTCCTTTATTGTGCCCATCTTTTTTTTTTTAAAGTGTTTGTTTATTTCTGGCTGTGCTGGGTCTTCATTGGTGCTTGGACTTTTCTCTAGTTGTGGTGAGCAGGGGCTACTCTCTTGTGCTGGTGCACGAGTTTCTCAGTGCAGTGGCTTCTCTTGCAGAGCATGGGCTCTTGGGTGATCAGGCTTCAGCAGCTGCAGCACATGGGCTCGGTAGTTGTGGTACATGCGCTTTAGATGCCCTGCTGCATACAGAGTCTTCCTGGACCAGGGATCGAACCTGCGTCCCCTGCACTGACAGGCAGATTTTTAACCACTGGCCCACCAGGGAATTCCTTTTGTGCCCATCTTTGCATTAAATCTTTCCTTGGTATCTCTAAGTTTTTTGAAGAGATCTCTAGTCTTGCTCATTATATTGTTTTCCTCTATTTCTTTTCAATGATAACTTAGGAAGGCTTTCTTATCTCTGCTTGTTATTCTTTGGAACTCCTCATTCAAATGGATATATCTTTCCTTTTCTCCAGAGCTACATATATCAAGCCCATCATACTGTAATACTTTAGACATGCTGACATGCTGGTAGTTACAAAGTTATGTCTATGGAAGACATTTGTTTGCACTCATTTATGGCGTTTAAGTCACCAAAGTACCCAAAGGGTGGAAGTGTCTCTACCACCTGTTCTCCTCATTCTCTGTTCTCCTTTTCCTCCCCTTCTTTGTCTCCCCCTCCTTCTGCACCATCATTCCATTTATTTAAATGCTTACCATGTTATGACTCAGTACTTTATACATGTTATTTATTTAATTCTCAACAACCACTATATGATGACCATACCCATTTAAAGATGTGAAAATTGAGGCTTAAAGAGAGTCACATGAATTCTGATAGAATAGAGAGGAGAGAGAGAGAGACCGGATATTTGAATCTAGCCCTTTTTGATATTGATGTCTCTGTTCTTAACCACTGTGCTGTCTTGTATGACTATAAAAACATCTCCCCCGAGCAATCACAGAACATTTTCAGTTCATTCTTTTTATTGTGAACTTTTGTCCCTTATGATTTAAAAATAGTCCTAGACACAGAGTGGTTAAATTGGAGATCCCACTGAGCCCTTATCTATAACGGACAGCCATAGGTCTCACCATTTTCTGCCATCCCCTTTCTCAGCCTATGTGTAAGCGGTTGTTTTAACATTTGGCTAACATCTGTTTCATTACAAAACTTTTTCCTTTGAATTTCTTCAAACCATTCACCAGTCACTCCTTGAAGCCATCTGATATCCCTCTTTGTCTTCTGGAGTTTGCTGAAATAAAACAAAAATACACACACTTTAAATTTCTTCACATGAAGTGCAAACTCATGTGATGGGTGAAATTTTACCTGGTGGAGGAGTTGCATAACCTGTAAGTCCAGGGGAAAATTGGCTCTAGTTGGAGTTTCCTTTTCACTACCTTACCAAGTATATAGTTTGACTGTAATCATCTAAACACAATGAGAATCTAAAAGTTTTTCCTAGTAGTTGAAATAATCAAGTTGCTGAGGACATTGTGGGTTGAGCATTGTGCAAACCTGACCTAATAATGCAACTGATTGATAGATATTTTAATGACATGGAGAAACTAGAATATTCTAGTTCTGTTTACTCATTCATTTATTCGTTAACAATCAGACGTTTATTGAGCAATGTTTACGCAACAGGTCCTATAACAGATGTAAGCAGCAGTTCTTGGTCGTTTAGTCATGTTCAACTCTTTGCAGTCCCATGGACTAGAGCCCACCAGGCTCCTCTATCCTTGGAATTTTCCAGGCAAGATTACTAAGTGGGTTGCCATTTGGGTCCTTATTTGCCCATCCAGTGGTCAAGAAGAAAAGCTTACATAGAGAAAAGCTTACATTGCTAAATGTAATGGTCTTAGATATGGAATTCTTTAAACACAAAATCACAAAAGCCTGTGATGAGGGCATGGCTAATGCTCAGTAGTAAGGGGAAAGTGTGATTTGAGCTTAATAGGAAAAGTCGTCCAAAGCACAAATGTGTCTGACCCATACTTCCAGAATGTCAGAACTGAAATTCTGCTATTATTTCTTTTTCCTTCTCTCCTGTCCTTATCTACTTAGTCTTCTTTCAAATGAAAATGCTGTTCTAAGTTCTTAGTTAAATCATCAGTTGTGACTTTTTTTTTTTTTTAAAGCAGATCATTTATTCCATTTGAGGAGGACCCTAGAACTGTTTGGAAATGAGAGATGTTTAATCCAGAGGGAGACTGCCCTGGACAGAGGTAAATAAAGCAGGAAGGGGAGTCAGAAGAACCTAATGACAAATTTCATCAAAGGCTCAGGTTGACAAACTTCTGAAGAAAAAGCCAGGCTTCTTGTTGGGCTCCAAGCTTGGGGAATTCTGCTGCTTTGGAAAGAATTTCTTATGACTCCAGAGTTGCCCTTTATCCAGGGTCCTCTGTGAAGCACAAATGTTAGAGACTCTGTACTCTAAGAAAGTGGTGTGCAAGACAGCTGCAGAATGGCTAATTTGGGGTTAAAGGCAATGAACTGTAATGGTTGCAAGTCAGGTTCCTGCTTAGGGCTATGATACTGTCATCTTATAAAATAATCAAGAGGGAAGTCAGAGGCCATCCTGCCCAGACTTGTATTTTGAAAAGCATTAAGCAGCAATCATCACATCCAGTCCACATAATTTGCATTAGTCCCTTCCATATTGCCATTGCCACCCCTCTGACACAGTTACTCCTGTCACTCTTACAGACTAAGAGACCACAAGTACCTGCTTCTAACCAGTACTGACTGCTGTCAACTTATCAATACCTTATTTATTAATGTCTCACATTTTTTTTTTTTTTTTGGCCATGCCACACCACTTGCAGGATCTTAGTTTCCCAACCAGGGACTGAACCCTGGATCCAGGGAAGTGAAAGTGCTGAGCACTAACCACTGGACTCCCAGAGAATTCCCTAATATTCCATGTTTATACCTGACCTTTAGTGTCTCAACGCCCTCCCAAGTGATCAGACCACAACATTCAGCAGCACCCCTGCCCATTTCTCAACACATTCTTCTCATTTCAGAAGACAGTTAAGCTACCTGACTTAGGAACTTTCTAGTCTTTATTTTCTTGGGCCTCAAAATCACTGCAGATGGTGACTGCAGCCATAAAATTAAAAGACGCTTGCTCCTTGAAAGGAAAGCTATGACAAACCAACTTTTATTTGTTTCATAGGATGGGAGATAGAAGAGATAGAAATCCTTAATCTAATTTCAATATTAAAAAAAAAAACTTCAGTTAAAAAAAAAAAGAAAAAGAAAAAGGAGATCTTCTTCCTCTTATTTCCCCATGAAGTACAACTGAAAACCCTGGAAACTGTACCTAAAACAAACATAAGACTCTGAAAAGTGGAGAGAAGGCAAACCAGCTAGGCACACAATGGCAGAGGAACCAGAGTAATGAGCTAACCTGTGTTTTCTTTTAAACCCACATACCCCAGACTTGGAGGTGAAGAACTGGCAACTCAGAAATGCCAACAGACACACACAAACAAAAAGCCCAAACAGAAGCCACACATCTTTGGGAATTTGAGAGGGATAAATACACTTGGAAATGAGAGGGGACGCAAGAGTCGGGGGAGAGGGTTTTGTCAGTAACAGCTGCCTGTGCCACTGCTCTCTTTTTTCCTCCTTTCAGTCCCGCTCACCTACTTCTCCCCCGCAGACTAGGGTAGTTTACGCTTCAGATCCCCCTGCCACACTTCCAGGCCATCACCTCCCACTCAACTCCACCACCACCAGACAGGAATCAGACTGTCGGATGAAATCTGGGAACGAGAATGAAGGAAACGAGAAACGGACAGAGAGTGAGATGCCAAATTAACCTCTTAACTTCCAATAAATTCTCAAAGTGTCAGTGAAGAAGGAAAAAGAGGAAGCTCTACCAAAATGGTGTGGCAATTCCTACGTCAGTACACATCATGAACATTCAACTGAGAGCTGCAAACTCTTTACTACCATGTTCAATTAAATGGGGACAATCTTTATGGAAGACATGAACACATGAGAATCAGCTGAAGGAAGGAGGATTCAGTGAGTTGCTGGGATGTAAGAAAGAAACTTAGGAAAAACTGCAAAAGTGTCAACATAATAATTGAACCAAAAAGGAAATTTAGTGTACAACTACTGTTATATAAATATGTTATATATAATAAATTTCATTTTTAAGGTCCAAATCATGTTGAAACTGAGCATACCAGGAAGCAGCTGAAACCTTGAAACAAGCATTTTACATATAAATCCATTAGTGTTGTATGCAATATACTAATGAATTACTCTAGGCTTTTTGAATTCCCAATAAATACTTTTGGATAAAATTTTCTAATGTTAAAAACAAACTGTATATATCAGAAACCATATCAAGTGATTTGCATATGACATATTAATATATATTCAAATACCTTTTATTTTGCTATCCAGTGACTCCTTTTAAAGCTGCTTATAATTTTTTGCTCAGTATATGTATTTATAACTGTGAAATGCTAAATATTACCACAAGGTGGCTCTTCTTATATTCTAAATTAACTATATCATGTAAGTAGCACTGAAAAAACAATTTCCATAGAGAATATATTATCTTTTATATGTTCTTTTAAAATGAGTACTATTGAAATAAAGCCAGTTTGGGAAAGGAGAAAAATATAATATATACAACTACATACTCTTTCAATGATTTTGGTGTGTTCATGGTGGAGGAGAGAGGGCAACTGACTTGAAAATCCATAATTTAACCTTTTTCACTTGTATATTTCCAAGAGTATATTTCCAATTCAATATTGGGTATAGGATATGAAATGTCAAATATGAAATAATTTACTTAAGGAATGTCTTAACTAACATTTGAGAGAAGCCCAAATTATCAATACAAAACATTCATCCATTCAACAATTCTATATTGGTTCTGACTACATTCCAGACTCCACAATAGTCAACATAACAGAATGATTCAGAACACAGACCCTGGAGCCAAACTGCCTGGGTTCCACTGGTAGTCTCCCCACCTTACTATCTGTGTCTTAGAAATACTTAACTTATTGTACCTATATTTACTCACATATGAAATGGGCCCAGTCATACAAGCTATATAAGCTTCCCATGTAGCTCAGTCAGTAAAGAATCTGCAAGCAGTGCAGGAGACCCAGATTTGATCCCTGAGTTGGAAAGATCCTCTGGAGAAGGAAATGGCAAACCCCTCCAGTATCCTGCCTGGAGAATCCTATGGACAGAGGAGCCTGGCAGGCTACAACCCATGGGGTTGCAAGAGTCAGACATGACTTAGCTACTAAACCACCACTCACCAATACAAGGTTATCATGAGAATCAAATACTCAACATAAGTAAAAGTATAAAAGAGCACTTTCTAAGTTTAAGTACTTAAGTATTAGCTATAAAATTAGGCACTGTAGTTAATTTAAACCACATCAGCAAATTCCTTGACACTCCTCCCATAAAAATTCTTATTTTCTTTTCTTTAGGTATGCTGCTGCTGCTGCTAAGTCGCTTCAGTCATGTCCAAGTCTGTGCAACCCCATAGACGGCAGCCCAGCAGGCTCCCCTGTCCCTGGGATTCTCCTGGCAAGAACACTGGAGTGGGTTGCCATTTCCTTCTCCAATGCATGAAAGTGAAAAGTGAGAGTGAAGTCGCTCAGTCGTGTCCAACTCTTCGTGACCCCATGGACTGCAGCCCAGGCTCCCCTATCCATGGGATTTTCCGGCAAGAGCACTGGAGCGGAGTGCCATCACCTTCTCCACTTTAGGTATGAGCAAGCCTGTTAGTTTAGAAAAGCAATACAACCTCAGCACAGTCCACTCTTTCTTAGGATGCTCACCCTTGGAAGCCAGATGCCATATTGCCAGGAAACAAGGAACAAGACACAAGGAAAGTCCAGGGGGAGGTGTCCTGGGCAAGAGTCCCAACTAAGGTTCCAGGCAACAGTGAGCATCAGCTGGCAGGCGTGCATGAAGGAGCCCACAGGTGACCCCAGTCCCACCTTTGAGCCGCCCTAGGCGCTGCTCAGTAGAACAGAGCCACCTTGTCTTTCCCAGGCCACGCCTGCTGTCTTTGCAGAGGCATGAGCAAAATAAATGCTATCGCTTTAAGCCACTACACGTGCATGTTTAAGTCACTCACTAACAGATAACCAGGGCAGGCACTGAACCCATAAAGAAGACGACGCAGCTTCTTCCTTCAAAGAGGAGTACAGTGAGTACAGGGACAGTGTGCCTACTAAGAAAAGGTGTGGACTTTGGAGTCCGATAGTCCAGAGTCTTAATCCCGTTTACTGCCAAACACCTCCCTGAGCTCTGCTGCTTCACCTGGAAAATCAAGGTAAATAATAACCCTTGCCTTCAAAGGACTGCTCTATACCCTAGCAAATCACCTCCCTGCCTTGAGTCTTACCTCTCTATTTCTTCCAGATGCCAGAGACAGAGGAATCTGTCTGAAATGCAAATGTGATCCTGGGACCTTCTCTCTGTCTTCCCACTGCCCACTCCCAGGAGGAAAGTTCCCTGTTTCTCAGCCTTGCTTTCAGGGCCCGCTGTGACCTGGTCCTCCACTTTCTTGGCCTCATCGTGAACCTTCCCTGACTCTATGCTTTGAGATACTTGTTCTCTGAACGTTCTCTTTTTGCATTTCCTTCTGAAATCCACAGAATTGCTAGTCCAGTCTGTGTGGCGTCCCAGCCACAGAAACATGAGCCTTGCGTCCAGAACTTGGAAGGACAGCATAGACCTTAACTGTGACGCTCTTAGAGAGGGTAGATCTTAACTGTGACATCCTTAGAGAAGGGACCCAGGACTTCTACACAAAATTTCTCAGAATGCTACCCAGGCATTGCCTTTATGCAGCTTTCTTTCCCCTGAAGGTTTTCCATGGCCTCTCAAGCTGGCAAAGATCTTTCCCCCACGTGGCTCTCTTACAGTCAGGTAGCTTCCCCTTCATCCCATCCCACCCCCACCATGGAGCACTCTCGGTCCCCATTCTTCACTCAAGCCCACTAGCTGAGGTAATTCATCCTAGGATGACCTAGGACAGCCAGACAAGCCAGCAGTTCAGCCCCCTAGAATTCCCTCACATCCTCAGAGAGGAACCACACATGAAGCTTCCTGGGAACGGCAGTCACAACTACCCTCTTGTTGCTGTACTTATTTTTGAAAAATCAGGCTATTTCCATATTGCATGAAAGACCTAAGCAGCAAGATTGACTCCTCTAAGGTCTAGGGTGCACAGAAAATTGTACAAATCATATACTCACAATGCTTTGCCCCTAAGACACTTGACTCTACCACGCTGTTCTTCACTACCCGACCTTAGAAAGTACTGTTCTGCCTAGAATGTCTTCCTCCTTCACTTCCAATCCGCCCCACCTTCTCCTGCCTGACTTTTCATAATCCTTCAGGTCTGACCTTGGTAATACGTGCTGTTTCCTCCAGGAAGTCCTCACTGATGGCCCCCTGCAGCCAGGGCTGGCCTGCTTCCTCTGCGTGAACCCTCTGCCCAGCCCGGGTTGGCCCGCCTCCTCTGCGTGAACCCTCTGCCCAGCTACGGCGCTTGCTACGCTGTATTGTAATAGCCTGTTTGGTCTGCCGCCTTTGAACTCCACTGTAAACGCCATGAGGGCAATAACTGATTCTGATTTGATTCCCACTGTATCTCTTGGTCCAGAGCATGGTAACCGTAAGTGTTCATTAAATATCTATTGGTGAAGAAGAAGAACTGGGACAGCACATGTAACTTGACTGTCACTATCAATGACCTAGCACATAAGCCCCAACTCCGAGCAACAGTACCGCTTTCTTCCTTATGCTGACCAGGCACCCTGTTGAGAGCCCCATCCTGCCATCCAGAACACGCTCGTATTTATTTATTCAAGTGCCTATCTCTATTTAACTGCTAAACCAAGTTGGTAAATATTAAGCGTTTATTTGTAAAGAGCTAGCACTCGGCATTGTGCTTCACACACACAAAGTGCTCTGGAAATGTGGGCTGACTGAACGAAGTGGGCGACAAATATGAAGACAATTTCAGCACAGTGTGACCAAGGCCGAAATTTATACAAGGGACACAAGGAAGCACAGAGGAGGAAATCCCAACCAAGCGTGGGAAACTTATGAAAAAACACACGAAAGACCTAAAACATGAGCTTTGTGAACAGAATCTGTCAGAGAGAGAGAAGCAGCAGCACTCACCAAGGAGGGGAGACATGTCACATTTACAACAAGCGCTTCATCCAATATATGGACTAAAAAGAGAGAGAAAGAAAATAGGAATGAGGAGACCAGAGAGGCAGGCAGCAGCCAGATCACAAAGTCTGTTCGGTGCCAGCTGTCAAGCAAAAGAGTTTTGCATTTTATCTCTTAAACAATGAGTGATAATAAAAGAATCTGAATAGGTGAATTAGGATGCATATAGTGCCATGTTCCAAAATTCTAACTCTAGTAGCAAAAGAGGAGAATGAAAGTCTGGTGTCAAACATACCAGTGTGGAGTCAATTGTCTCGGTCCAGGGCAATATATATGGATGCACAGAGGAAGGTATTTGTAGTGATAAGTGAAGAGAAAACAGTTTTGAAAGATATTTTTAGAAACAACTAACAGACTACTTCTGACAGGGTGGAAGGAAATGGAGAAATGAAAATCTGGGATAATTCTTAAGTTTTTGCTTCAAGTTATCTGACTGGTAAAAATACTGTCACCAATAAAGTAGAGAGCAGGGAGACACTGGTCTTAAAATGATGATGGAACATTCAAGTAGAAATTCAACCATCTTCAAGGACTAAGCCCAAGTGGAATGTTCCTCCCTTTTTTGTTCACTTCTAGAAAATAAAAACCTGGGGGTGAGCATTAACTTTACCATTTTTTCCAACTGGACTGTTAACAACAGGCAAACACTCCTCATCACTCAGCAGACACAATGGACTTTGCTTAATTAATCCCAATTAATCTTGCTTAATCAATAAGGAAATTTATTACCTCAGACCACTTCAAAACCAGAAGCAGTGTGGACTCCAGGAACAGTGAATTCAAAGGTGCCATGACATCATCAGGATGCTTACCCTGCTTGACTACTCTGTCATCCCCACGCTGTTCCATCCCAAAGTGACCCCCTTGCGGTGGCAAGATGGCAGGTGGCGGCAGTCAGGACTCTGCGCTTCCCTGCTCATAGCCAGCTGCAGAGAAGAGGAGAATATTTCCCCTCAAGGTGTTGTTACTGTTGTTCACTCACTCAGTTGTGTCTGACTCCTTTGTGACCCCATGGACTGAACCACGGTGCCAAGCTTCCCTGTCTCCACTATTTCCCAGAGCTTGCTCAAACTCATGTCCATCATGTCAGTGATGCCATCCAACCATCTCATCCTCTGTCATCCCCTTCTTCTGCCTTCAATCCTTCCCAGCATCAGGGTCTTTTCTAATGAGTCAGTTCTTCCCATCAGGTGGCTGAAGTATTGGAGCTTCAGCTTCAGCATCAGTCCCTCCAATGTATATTCAGGACTGATTTCCTTTAGGATGGACTGGCTGGATCTCCTTGCAGTCCAAGGGACTCTTAAGAGTCTTCCCCAGCACAATTCAAAAACATCAATTCCTCAGAATTAAAAGAGACACGTGTACCCCAATGTTCATTGCAGCACTGTTTACAATAGCTAGGACATGGAAGCAACCTAGATGTCCATCGGCAGATGAATGGATAAGAAAGCTGTGGTACATATACACAATGGAATATTACTCAGCTATTAAAAAGAATGCATTTGAATCAGTTCTAATGAGGTGGATGAAGCTGGAGCCGATTATACAGAGTGAAGTAAGTCAGAAAGAAAAACACCAATACAGTATATTAACACATATACGTGGAATTTAGAAAGATGCTAATAATGACCCTATATGTGAGACAGCAAAAGAGACACAAAGAACAGACTTTTGGACTCTGTGGGAGAAGGCGAGGGGTTGGATGATTTGAGAGAATAGGATTGAAACATGCATATTACCATATGTGCAGTCCAAGTTCAACACATGAAACTGGGCACTCAAAGCCAGTGCACTGGGATGACCCTGAGGGATGGGATGGGGAGGGAGATGGGAGGGGGTTTCAGGATGGGGGACACATGTATACCCATGGCTGATTCATGTCTACGTGCAGAAAAAAACCATTACAATATTGTAAGGTAATTAGCCTCCAATTAAAATAAATTAATTAATTTAAAAAGAAATAGGGCTGATTTCTTTTAGGATTGATTGGTTTGATCTCCTTGCTGTCCAAGGGACTCTCAAGAGTCTTCTCTAGCACCACAGTTCAAAGGCATCAATTCCCCTCACTTAAATCATTTCTTTTTCTTGGCCTTTCTCTTCACTTGCTTATGTAGCAAGCAGCTCAAAAGTGGCTCTGTCAAATTTAACACATTCCTGACTGGGGGACTTTTGAAGACACCATCACCTGTGGCTGGAGATTTGTTATGCAGGCAAATATTGAAACATTGCAGTCAATAATGTTTGGGTAACAAAAGATGTATTAACATGCCTATGGTCAATAAGTTGGTAAGAAAAAAGAAAAACTTTTAAGGATATTGACTAGCTTACTGAACTCTGAAATCCCTGGGGACACTGCGTGCATGTATGCTAAGTTGCTCAGCTGTATCCAACTCTTTGCAACCCTATGGACCATAGCCTGCCAGGCTCCTCTGTCCTGGGATTTTTCAGGCAAGAACACCGGAGTGGGTTGCAGGAATATACTGTGCTTGGGCACTCGGTCATACCCAACCCCGTGGACATCCATGGGATTCTCCAGGCAAGAATACTGGAGTGGGTTGCCATTTCCTACTGCAGGCAAGCTTTCTGACCCAGGGATCAAACTCACATCTCCTGTGTCTCCTGCACTGGCAGGAGGATTCTTTGCCACTGTGCCACCCGGAAAGCCCAAAACCAAACCATATAATGAGTCTTGTGAGCAAGCCACTACCTCTGAGCATTAGACCCTGTACTTCAAACAACACAGCAGGCATGGGAAGAGTCCTCTGATTGGTAATGCTGAGGTATGTTCCGTACCCTAGCTGGAATGAGGTTGAGAAAGCAAGGATACGGCAATCTAGAATTTGAGAGTGGGAAGTGGGCTCTGACCTCTCACCAAGATTCACAGGGCAGGAATTCCCTAGACGCAGAAAGACACTCAGAGAGTTGGCATCCGAAGAAGTCCACTGCAGAACTGTTACAGGAGCTTCAACCAACTCAGCCACCCATATGGATGGCGCTCCCTGGGGAAAAGAGTACGTGAACAAAGCTCAAAGGGCCTGGCAGTCTGCAACCCTTGGGGATTCAGGCAAAAGTGAAAGTTCTCCGTTTCGCTGGCAGCACACTGCTCCCTGGTGGGTCTCCCGTTCAGCAAGGCAGGGAGCCCTACTGGATGTCGTCCAGCTGGCGTCTGTGTGAGAGCTTGGCTCAAGGGGCACTGAGTGTCTCACCTGTTTGTGGAAAGGCTACTGTGGAGCTGTCGATACAAGCAGGATTCTGCTGGCGGCAAAGCAGGGGCAGCGGCTCACCCGGCCGTGAAGGGAGTAATAACCGAAACAGAGTCCCTGGGGCCCAGAAGATGTCTCTTGGGGAGTTTAAGGATGAGCAGAAAAGGGAAAATTGACACGACACTAGAATTCCTTAAAATGAAGTGGGAGCTTGAAACTAGCAAGACTGGGATATTGGTGTTAAAATTCAACGTGTCAGAAACAAATGGATCACATATGCAACTGCAGAAACATCTGGCATCTTACTTCCTGGGACCAGAAGTCTTAGGAAAAGGAAGAAAGAGCGCTCCGGCTAAGTGGTTTCCCTTTGCCTCCTACAGAGCATCGAGGCAGCCTTCCTAGAATGCTCTGCCTACATCCTCAGGTTTGCAAAGTTGTTTTCTTCTAGACATCCAAATCTCAGCGTTCAGAGAGGTCTGCTCTGACGCCCCAGTGGGTAACTGCTGCGCCTTCCCCTGCCCCAGCGACTCTGATCATATGACTCATTCTATTGTCTTCAAAGAATATGAACCTAGATAAACTCTTAACACTTATTTCTTGTTACGTTTATTGGCCGTCCCCATGTAAACATTTACCAAATGTAGACTCCGCGAGGAGACTGGTTTTGCGTATGTTGTTCCTGATAAATTCCTAGAGGCTTAGAACAATAACTGGAGCATACGGTAGATGGGCCACAAAGCCTTGTCAAACGAAGAGGAGGGTGGGCTCCTCAGAGTGAAGGCTATTCGGTATCACACAAACACTGAAACTGCAGGTCTGTCTTTATTTCAATTCAAACAACTTTGTCTCTCATTATTAAAAAATCTCTGTATAAAATCCTCTACACCTTTTCTGCCTAGGATACTCCCTTCCCAACTACACCCTCACTTCCAATTCCTATCCAGACACATACTCTACCTGCTTAATTCCTTACCAATCCTTCTGGGCCATCCAATCTTTCAACAAGGAAGATGAGAGAAGCCAGGGCTCAGAATCAACACAAACAGCAAATGAGAACAGCAGGAGAGCCTCTGAGGACAGGAGAGGCACAGGGGAACATCAGTCTACCAAGACAGACCATTTTAGGAGCCAAACCCAGGATGCGTGAATTATACTACAGCTGGGTAAGAGTCAAAGAGAAAGATAAAAGAAACGAAATCACTTGGGTCAGCTCCCATAGTGTTAAATGAAGTGAGACCCCATGCTTTTCTGGAACTAAGTCTAAAGACTTCACTTTCAATCTCTGTCTTACCAAGGATGGCCTTCTGAGGCGCAAAGCTTCATCCCATGAGATGAAAGAGAGAGGGATGGTGGGAGAAATCTGAGCGTGGGCTTCCGAGACAGACAGAACCGGGCTTGAGTCCTTTAACCTTTCCAAACAAGGCTGTTCTTGCAGCTTAGTCACTAAGTCGTGTCCGACTCTTTGCAACCCACGGACTGTAGCCCACCAAGCTCCTCTGTCCATAGGACAACCCAGGCAAGAATATTGGAATGGGTTACCATTTCTTTATCCTCCAAACCAGATAACTTGTCAGAGAATAACTTTTCATATATAAAGAACTGCTATTTGGCCTCTTAGAGACTCAGTCTGGAAAGAATCAATCATAACAACACTATCTGACTCATGGGATTATTTTGAGGGTTAAATAAGTTAATGTACATAAAATAAATAGTGCAGATCTCTGCTCATAGTTAACTACTATCGTTGCATATGATAGGTACTTAATAAATGGCTGGTAAATTAATCAACTAATTAATTCATCTAGAGGAAATAGACCATAAAAGAGATAAAAATTCATTACATGAAGAGACTCATGGACCTACTTAAAAATTTAGATTTTATTCTCTAAACCAGGAGTGGGAAATGTGTAAATCTAGAAGAGTATTATAGAAATGTGCACCAGTAAGATGAGCCAGATATTTTAAAAAGTACTTATTATGGAGACTATACCCAAAGTACCTGTCTTATTCAGGTACCATATAAGGTCAGTACATGGATGTCCAATACACAATCCTGGCCCTTATGCTGTACATTTAATGAAAGTGAAAGTGTTAGTTGTTCAGTCATTTCCAACTCTTTGCAGCCCCATGGACTGAAGCCCGCCAGACTTCTCTGTCCACGGGATTCTCCAGGCAAGAATACTGGAGTGGGTTGCTGTTCCCTTCTCCAGGGGATCTTCTTAACCCAGGGATCAAACCCGAGTCTCCTGAATTGTAGGAGGATTCTTTACTGTCTGAGCCACCAAGGAAGTCTTCACAAATGATGCAATGACTGCCTCCACTCATGCACCAAATACAAGGCACTCACAGAGGCTTGTATAAGTGCTTACTTAATTCCACCCAAAGAAAGCAGGAAGGCATTACTAATGAAGTTATACTTGAGATGGACTTGAGGGATGAGTAAGAGCTCCTATCTCTGTTTCCAGCTACATTCAAAGGCCCTCAACTCAATCGGGCCGGTCGACTCAGAGTCTCACAACACTCCACACAGTCATGCCCTTCCTCGAGTTTTTTGCTTTGCCCAGTGTGCTCTGCCTGGTGGCTCAGGCCATAAAGAGTCTGCCCATAATGCTGCAGATCCAGGTTCGATCCCTGGATCAGGACGATCCCCTGGAGAAGCAAATGGCAACCCTAACCCCAGTATTCTTGCCTGGAGAATCCCATGGATGGAGGAGCCTGGCAGGTTACAGTCCATGGGGTTACAGAGTCGGACACAACTGAGTGACTTCACTTTCATTTTCATTTTTTTCCCTGCCTGCATCCTTTACTTATTCAATTCCTAGCAACCTTTTAAGCCCAATGTAGGTCCTCCTCATGCACAAAATCCAAGAAGACTTCCAAGGCATAAAATGTTAACTGAGAATGTACCAGGGGCAAGGCACTATTGGTAGGATGACAGACATTTAGGACCCAGTGCAAACGTGCTCAGAAAAGGGCTTCTTACTATCCCGGGTTCATGGGAACCAAGAGTTCATGGGAAATGGAACTGATTACAAGCAGATCTTTTAGCTTCTGTTTTCCTTTTAGTTTTTGAGGAAATGAAAGTGTCATTTTAGAGTCATTTTAGAGTCTCGGCTCTAAAATGGAGACTTATCTTCAAGATCATTATAGTCCCTTTCAGTTCGAAGACTAACTGTGATTTTGTGAAGCAATTTGGTCTCTTTGTTATATTTCCAGTAGGATTTCCACACATGCTTTCAAAGTCTTTCTTATGTAATAGGAGTAGAAAATCACAAATCCATGCTAGTAGTATGAAAGGCTCTTCTCTGCGCCATTATAAATGCCATGTAATTCCTACCCTGGATTTAGGACATTCCACAGGTCACAAATTCACTGTAATAAAGGTGGCTATCATGTTGCTCTAGGGCTACTTTGGTTACCTCCTGTCACTCTAAGAACAGACTACCTATAGTTCTTTTTCTGAACTTTTAAAATTTCATGACAGGGAGAAAACAGAGGGCAGGTGGAGTTCAGATCCTAACTATTAAGATTATAGAAACACTGCCTATGGAAAACAAGGAATCCATGAAATTATACCAAAGTAATGACTGCAGCCATGAAACCACAAGACAATTGCTTCTTGGCAGGAAAGTGATGACAAACCTAGACAGTGTGTAGAAAAGCAGAGGCATCACTCTGCCAACAAAGGTGCATATAGTCAAGGATATGGTCACCCCAGGGGTCACATATGGTTGAGAGCTGGCCCGTAAGGAAGGCAGAAAACCAAAGAATTTATGCCTTCAAACTGTGATGCTGGAGAAGACTCCTGAAAGCCCCTTGAACAGCAAGGAGATCAAGCCAGTCAATCTTAAGGGAGCTCAACCCTGAATATTCACTGGAAGGACTGATGCTGAAGCTACAGCTCCAGGATTTGGGTGATCTGATGCAAACAGACGACTCACTGGAAAAGTCTCTGATTCTGGGAAAGATTGAGGCAGAAGAAGAGGGCATCAGAGGATGAGATAGCTGGACGGCATCACTGATACAATGAACATGAACTTGGGCAAACTCCAGGAGATGGTGAGGGACAGGGAGGCCTGGTGTGCTGCAGTCCAAGAAGTCGCAAGGAGTCGGACACAACTGGGCAACTAAACAACAACAATAATTGGAAAAGAGTCATTTTATGTTATTTCAGTTATTTCAAATCATGGATAAGGGATTGTTTGTATTTTATCAACTTTCACTTTGCGCATTCAATTTGTCTCATTTCAATGTGCTATATTAGTTGTACTCTCAGTTATAAGCAAAATAACCAACTCTGGCTAGATTTAAGTAAAAAGCAAATCTACTGGAAGAACATTAAGGTACTCATGAACTCCAAAAAAAGTGGATAATGGGGAAGAACCAGACCAACTCCAGGGAGCTCAGCCATGGGACTTTATGGACCTTCACACAAAATTTCCTTTATCTGACTTTAGCTCCTGTGACTTCCAGTCTGTATGCTCACCTTCCCACAAGACAGTAGAAGAGTATCATTTGGACATAACTGGGTCAAAAGTCCTGTTCAGACACAATCAACTATGACAAAAAAACTTTTGTTATAAGAGTAACATAATATGAACATGACCACGAGGACCCATCCCTGTAGAAGAGGGATAAACTTCACAGAAGGGGGAAATGTTTGGATCTAAGAAGCTACCTCAAGAGATGTCTGCCTATTGTCCATACTTTATTCTGCTGTGTTTTTTCTTACCTTAATTCTCCCTCCCCTTAAACCCTCTACCCCTATGTACCAATATCTACATATCATTGTATAAAATCATACCTCGAGCAGGTTCCACATGTCCTGCTATGTGTATATGTTTTATACAAAATTAAAATGATGAAGGGGCAGAAAAATGGTCTTCTGTTACTTTAAAAATTAAAATGAATGCAATTTGATTGTGTGCACTGTATAAAGGCATCATAACTCAAATAAAATATTCCATACACAGAAACTAGCCATTAGATGCTATCGTGTTAATATAACTTTTATTTTGACAATCGCAGATATTCTTTCTTGATTGTTAAAGATGTTCTGGAGCTCAGAAGTAAACCCATATGCATACGGCCAATTAATTTACAACAAAGATGCCAAGAATACTGTTATTGTTGTTGTTCAGTCACTAAGTCATGTCCAACTCTTTGCGACCTCATGGACTGCAGTATATCAGCCTCCTCTGTCTCCACTATCTCCCAGAGTTCACTCAAATCCATTGACTCAGTGATGCTATCTAACCATAGACTCCTCTCTCACCCCTTTTCCCTTTGCCTTTAGTCTTTCCCAGCATCAGGGTCTTTTCCAGTGCGTCAGCTCTTCACATCAGGCGGCCAGAGAATTAAAGCTTCAGCTTCAGCATCAGTCCTTCCAATGAATATTCAGGGTTGATTTCCTTTAGAGTTGACTGGTTTGATCTCCTTGTAGTCCAAGGACTCTCAAGAGTCTTCCCCAGCACAATTCAAAAACATCAGTTCTTCAGTGCTCAGCCTTCTTTATGGTCTAACTCTAACACCTGTACATGACTACTGGAAAAATCATAGCTTTGACGATATAGACCTTTATCAGCAAAGTGATGTCTCTGCTTTTTAATATGCTATCTAGGTTTGCCATAGCTTTCCTTTCAAGGACAAAGCATCTTTTAATTTCATGGCTGCAGTCACTGTCCAAGCGATTTTGGAGCCTAAGAAAACAATCTGTCACTGCTTCCACTTTTTCTCTTTCTATTTGCCATGAATTGATGGGATTGAATGCCATGATCTAAGTTTTTTTCATGTTGAGTTTTAAGCTAGCTTTTTCACTCTCCTCTTTCACTTTCGCCAAGAAGCTCTTTAGCTTCTCTTCACTTTCTGCCATTAGAGTAGTATCATCTGCATATCTGAGGCTTCTGGCAACACTGATTCCAGCTCGTGATTCATCCAGCCCAGAATTTCACATGATGTACTCTGCATAGAAGTTAAATCAGTAGAGTGACAATATACAACCCTGACATACTCCTTTCCAATCTGGAACCAGTCAGTTATTCCATGTCCAGTCCTAACTGTTGCTTCTTGACCCACATACAGGTTTCTCGGAAGACAAGCAAGGTGGTCTGGTACTCCCATCTCTTTAAGAATTTTCCACAGTTTGTTGTGATCCACACAGTCGAAGGGTTTAACATAGTCAATGAAGCAAAAGTAGATATTTTTCTGGAATTCTCTAGACTTACTATGGTGATCGCTTCACAATGAATACAAATATTAAGTCATTATGCTGCATACTTGAAACTAGTATAATTTATATTGTTAATTGGAATCTCATTAAAATATTTTTAAGAAATGTTTGGTTCATTTTCTAAAAGTAAAATCTAGACATTCATCTATGCCAGATATTCTGAAAGACAAATAATATATATAGTATGCATGTCCTGTATGCTCCTTTAAATAATTTGTGAAGGAAGTTCTTCTTGGACAATTCCAATCATCTTTTCTCAATCTTTTTTCTATCCCTAACTGAGGTATGTGTATACTTTGCTTTTTGAAAGTTTAATATTCCTTTGCTTCCTGGATATTATAGGATTTTCCATTTTCAAACTTATCTTTTGCTGCAGTCCTGACAAGTGAGGGAAATATTCCAAAGCTTCCTTTTCTTTTCTACACCTTTATTAACTTACAGAATTCAAGGATATATCTGCCACCTCTCAGCCAAGGCTGTCAAGTCTATCCTGAAAACTACCTCATGTTTTAGTCTACCATCTCTACAGAATTCTTTCTTATTTTTCAATTTTATTTATTTATTCCACTGTAGGAGGCAGCATGTGGGATCTTAGTTTCTCCACCAGGGATGGAAATTTTGTCTTCTGCACTGGAAGCACAGTCTTTACTCCACTGCCAGGGAAGTCACTAGAATTCTCTTTTTATGTCTCACTCACACTGAAAAAAGCAATATTATCAATCGAAAACCATCAATATGCCACAAGCCAGATTATCTTCCTATGTTCACTTTGAAATTACAAGTATCATGTTTTCCCAGTCTTGGGACTATCCAACGCCTTAGAACTCATGGAATGATTTTTGTATCAAATTGCTCAATTCTAATGATAAACAGGCCTGCAGACGGGTCTGAAATTTGTATTTGCCTATCAAAGAACCATTTTTCTGATCATCTTCAGGTCTTTAGACATGCACGTCTAACAAGCCTGTGTGCTAAGTTGTTTCAGTGCTGCCGACGCTTTGCGACCCCATGGACTGTAGCCCACCAAGCTCCTCTGTCCATGGGATTCTCCAGGCAAGAATACTGGAGTGGGTTGTCATGGCCTCCTCCACGGGACCCAGGGATGGAACGCCCCACTGGAAGCCCCTAACAGGCCTAATACTATATTATTTGAATCGAAATTTCTCTCGAGATTAAAAAAAAAAAAAAAAAAACCGCCACACTGAACAACTTCAGTTCTCTGAAATTACTCCTTCTCATTGGAGGAATTATTCCTCCTCACTGGAGGCCGGCGTCCCCCTTTTAGAATCAGCTGTCCTCCCCTGAAACGCGGCTCCTTCTGGAAACCAGTCCGTAACCCGGTAGAACCAGCCCCGCAGGGGACGACTACGAGTCCCACGACGCAACACTGGCCGCAGTTGCTCCCGGGAATTGTAGTCCTCATCACCTGTCGTTCAAACTAGAGACTGTAGCCTCCATTTCTCAAAAGTTAACTGATAAAAATAAAGCTATGGAAAAGAAGGTAAAACTCTTACCACAAACTAGGTTCGACCCAGGAGCCGGGGACCCTGAGACCACAACTCACGCCCCTGAGGCGGGCGCCGTCGGCGTGACGTCACTTCCGGGAGCGGCGGCCCAGCCCCTCCTTCCTCCTGGCAAGGACGCCGGGCCCGCGGCCCGCGCGGAGGCGGCTGGACTGCTGCTGTTTTCGGGAAGGGGGTCACGTGAGTTCTCCGGGCGCTGTGGGTGGAGACGGAAAGCTGCGGTGAGGCAGGGTCGGAGTTAACCCTCCCGGGGCAGCGCGCCCGAGTGGGCTGAGGTAGGGAGCGGACTGGGGAGGGGAGCGCGCTGCGTGGGGAGCGCGCTGAGGTACGGAGCGCGCTGAGGTAGGTGGGGGGCGCGCTGAGATGGGGGCGCGCTGAGGTAGGTGGGGGGCGCGCTGAGGTAGGTGGGGGGCGCGCTGAGGTAGGTGGGGGGCGCGCTGAGGTAGGTGGGGGGCGCGCTGAGGTAGGTGGGGGGCGCGCTGAGGTAGGTGGGGGGCGCGCTGAGGTAGGTGGGGGGCGCGCTGAGGTAGGTGGGGGGCGCGCTGAGGTAGGTGGGGGGCGCGCTGAGGTAGGTGGGGGGCGCGCTGAGGTAGGTGGGGGGCGCGCTGAGGTAGGTGGGGGGCGCGCTGAGGTAGGTGGGGGGCGCGCTGAGGTAGGTGGGGGGCGCGCTGAGGTAGGTGGGGGGCGCGCTGAGGTAGGTGGGGGGCGCGCTGAGGTAGGTGGGGGGCGCGCTGAGGTAGGTGGGGGGCGCGCTGAGGTAGGTGGGGGGCGCGCTGAGGTAGGTGGGGGGCGCGCTGAGGTAGGTGGGGGGCGCGCTGAGGTAGGTGGGGGGCGCGCTGAGGTAGGTGGGGGGCGCGCTGAGGTAGGTGGGGGGCGCGCTGAGGTAGGTGGGGGGCGCGCTGAGGTAGGTGGGGGGCGCGCTGAGGTAGGTGGGGGGCGCGCTGAGGTAGGTGGGGGGCGCGCTGAGGTAGGTGGGGGGCGCGCTGAGGTAGGTGGGGGGCGCGCTGAGGTAGGTGGGGGGCGCGCTGAGGTAGGTGGGGGGCGCGCTGAGGTAGGTGGGGATTGCACCCCGGTGGCGGGCGGGGGGATCTCCCACGGAAAATCAGGAGTGCGACAGAGCCCGGGCGGCCACCGGCTCTGCCGCGCGCCGGGGCGGAGGCGGGGGCGTCTTGGGGCCCCCGGGAGCAGAGGCTCGCCGTCCCCGGAGCCGAGGAGCCCTGGCCTGTGCAGACCCGACCAGAGCGTCCTGGGCGACCTGTCTTGCTCGCCGAGCTGCTCGGCTCGGGCCACCTCACCTGCCCGTGGTCCTCCAGAGGACCGAAGTGTTCTTCTCAGAGCACGTCGAGGCCGCGGCGCCAGCCCCGCATGCTGTCTTCCCGCCGGGCAGCGCTGAGGGCCTCGCGAGCTCAGAGGCTGTCGGGGTCCGGTGCTCCCCGGCCCCGAGGCCTCAGGTGGTTTAGTGGCCAAGGGCGGGGCGACCCCGCCGGCCATCAGGAGGCTGAGTTTAGGCTTTTATTTACTTCTTTGGGGGGAAGCCGTCGGGCGGAACCGAGGATCGGTGAATCAGCAGCTCGGGCTTCCCGAGTCCCTGACGATGGGGAAGGGTGCCCAGAGCCACGTGCTGGGTTAGAAATGTCTCCGCGTCTCTCGGACTCAGCGGCTTGTCTTTTTACCTTTCTCACCAGTAGACTTGCGTGGACGTAGTTGGATAGGTAGACCCGTTGTTATGTGCCATTTCCCCGATCTGTACTTTACTGCCATTTCGTAGTTTATTAACAGCCTAGTGGGAAACCTTTTTTCCTGTATCATTGTGAAATTATGAGACAAGATAAACTTTTGACAGCAGAGCTTATGGAGTATGGGTTTTGAACATTTGTTCAGTAGCTGCAGTTTATGATGTAGCGGAATTAGGGATGGTCTGGAAACTAACGTTTAAACTTTTAATCATTTAATCTTGTTCGATATGTTTAACGTTCATTGCGGTTTATTTGATTAATTTAATTTAACCAAGTTTCCCCCCCCGCCCCCCGCCAAATCCATTTGATCCTGGTTTTCATAAACTGTTACTTTAAGAACTGTTGATTTTTACCTTACAAGCTGTCTAAGCTTCTAGTTGACTATCATTACTCTTGGTAATTTTTTAGTTTCCCTAGTTAAATCGGAAGGAAATATAAATAATTTTTCTCCCTTTCTTTCCTTCCCTTTACCCTCCACTGCCTGTATGATATTTAGTAGTGTCAGGATCATAATAAAGAGAATAAAGTTTCAGAACCATCTTTATCATTTTTCCGCTTTTCAGCTCCTTTATGTCCATGACGTCAGGTTACAATGACCCTTACAGCAATCCATCATGAAGAAAGTAGGTGAGGTGAAGTCGCTCAGTCGTGTCCGACTGTTTGCGACCCCGTGGACTGTAACCTACTAGGCTTCTCAGTCCATGGGATTCTCCAGGCAAGAATACTGGAGTGGATTGCCATTTCCTTCTCCAGAGGATCTTTCCAACCCAGGGATCGAACCCGGGTCTCCCGCATTGGAGGCAAACGCTTTAACCTCTGAGCCACCAGGGAAGCCCCATGAAGAAAGTAAGTGAGGGAAAAAGGATAACATGTAATATTAGGATCGAGAAAAAGGGTGTAGAATACTTCTGCTTTCCTCATCTTGCAAACAGGAGTTCTTAGAGGTGATATTTTTGGATTAAAGAAAGAAACGCTTTAACCTCTGAGCCACCAGGGAAGCCCCATGAAGAAAGTAAGTGAGGGAAAAAGGATAACATGTAATATTAGGATCGAGAAAAAGGGTGTAGAATACTTCTGCTTTCCTCATCTTGCAAACAGGAGTTCTTAGAGGTGATATTTTTGGATTAAAGAAAGAAGTTTGAGGTGTGTTTTCTTTCTAAACAAAATAATACATTGTCACAAAATTAAAAGAAATGGATATAAGTATTTTGTTTTCTTTTGGGTAATGCTCCTGATCAAAGACTAATCTTTCATTTGTTCCTCTCATTTCTAGAGAGTGAATTCCTAAGAAGAAAATAATGCATTGCTTATTACTTGTTCTCTAATTGTTCGGACTCAGAAGTGTGCAAGTTTGTTACAAAAGCCAAAAGAAGATGGCAACTCCTTATGTTCCAGTTCCTATGCCCCTAGGGAACTCTGCTTCCAGTTTTGCAACCACCAGAAACCAAAGAAGTTCTTCTTTTGGGAGTATCTCAACAAGTTCAAATTCTTCCAAAGGCCAGTTAGAAGACTCAAATATGGGTAATTTTAAACAGACCAGTGTATCTGACCAAATGGAAAGCACTTCATCTGTCTGTAGCAGTCCCCTCATTAGGACTAAATTTACAGGTGCAGATTCTTCCATTGAGTATTCTACTAGACCAAGAGAAAGTGAAGAACAAAGTCCTGAAACAGCGACTTTGGAAGATAGACCTTCTACACCTATTATCCTGGGTTATGAGGTGATGGAAGAAAGAGCTAAATTTACTGTGAGTATTAACTTCTGCTATCCATCATTAGATGAAAGATTTATTAACCTGTGCTCTAAACTTGTGTTGAATGATGTTAGCCTATACTTATAATTTCTTGACCGTAAAAGTGAATTGGTTTATACCCCTTCAGTTGTCATGCTGTTGGTGTACTCTTGCTTTACTTGAATGAATTTTTGCAAACCAGACAGAGCTGTGAAACCAGCACACAAATCAAAAATAGACCATTACAACATCCTGAAACCTCCCCTCATGCTCTGTCAGTCAATACCTACTCTACTGATGGTGTAGCTTAATTTTGCCTGTTTCTGTACTTCATGTTAGTGGAATTATGGGGTATTTACTCTTGGGTGTGGTCTCTTCACGGTTCACATATTACTGAAGCCTGGCTTGGAGAATTTTGAACATTACTTTACTAGCGTGTGAGATGAGTACAATTGTGCCGTAGTTTGAGCATTCTTTGGCATTGCCTTTGGGATTGGAATGAAAACTGACCTTTTCCAGTCCCCTGGCCACTGCTGAGTTTTCCAAATTTGCTGGCATATTGAGTGCAGCACTTTCACAGCATCATCTTTCAGGATTTGAAATGGCTCAACCAGAATTCCATCACCTCCACTAGCTTTGTTCGTAGTGATACTTTCTAACGCCCACTTGACTTCGCATTGCAGGATGTCTGGCTCTAGATGAGTGATCCTCAAAATTCTCCAAGCCAGGCTTCAGCAATATGTGAACTGTGAACTTCCTGATGTTCAAGCTGGTTTTAGAAAAGGCAGAGGAACCGGAGATCAAATTGCCAACATCCGCTGGATCATCGAAAAAGCAAGAGAGTTCCAGAAAAACCTCTATTTCTGCTTTATTGACTATGCCAAAGCCTTTGTGTGGATCACAATAAACTGTGGAAAATTCTGAAAGAGATGGGAATACCAGACCACCTGACCTGCCTCTTGAGAAATCTGTATGCAGGTCAGGAAGCAACAGTTAGAACTGGACATGGAATAACAGACTGGTATGCAGCCATGAAATTAGAAGACGCTTACTCCTTGGAAGAAAAGTTATGACCAACCTAGATAGTATATTCAAAAGCAGAGACATTACTTTGCCGACTATGGTCCGTCTAGTCAAAGCTATGGTTTTTCCTGTGGTCATGTATGGATGTGAGGTTTGGACTGTGAAGAAGGCTGAGTGCTGAAGAATTGATGCCTTTGAACTGTGGTGTTGGAGAAGACTCTTGAGAGTCCCTTGGACTGCAAGGAGATCCAACCAGTCCATTCTGAAGGAGATCAGCCCTGGGATTTCTTTGGAAGGAATGATGCTAAAGCTGAAACTGCAGTACTTTGGCCACCTCATGCAAAGAGTTGACTCACTGGAAAAGACTGTGATGCTGGGAGGGATTGGGGGCAGGAGGAGAAGGGGACGACCGAGGATGAGATGGCTGGATGGCATCACGGACTCGATGGACGCGAGTCTGGGTGAACTCCGGGAGTTGGTGATGGACAGGGAGGCCTGGTGTGCTGCAATTCATGGGGTCGCAAAGAGTCAGACATGACTGAGCAACTGAACTGAACTGATGGTCTCTTCAGCATACGTTTCTAAGATTCACCCTTGATCTTGCATGTAATTGTAGGCAGCTCACTTTTATTACTGATGTTACTCCTTTATGAGAATATACTGCAGCTTATCCATTCTACTGCTGAATGTCCTTTTAATCATTTCCAGTTTGGGGCTTTTACAGATACTGCTGCAAACCTGTTAGTACTTGTCCCTCAGCAAATACATGTACTCACTTCTGTTTGATATAAAGTCCTAAGAATAAAGTTTCTAAATCATCTGCCCAGCTTTAGAAGATACTGATGAACAATGTACCAGAGCGGCCGTACTAAGTTTTATTCCTTTAAGCAGTGTATGAGAATTCTAGTTATTCCACACCTTCCCAGTTCAGTTCAGTCACTCAGTCATGTCCAATCTGTGACCCCATGGACCGCAGCACGCCAAGCTTCCCTCCATCACCAACTCCTGGAGCTTACTCAGACTGATGTCCATTGAGTGATGCCATCCAACCATCTCAGCCTCTGTCATCCCCTTCTCCTCCCACCTTCAGAATTCGTTATTCCACACCTTCCTAACATGTAGTTGTTGTTTTTTTTTTTCATTTTAGCTTTTCTAGTAAGTAGAATGATACATTGTGGTTCTAATTTGCCTTTAAGACTTTTTTTGTTTTTTGGCCATTTGAGTATTCTCTTTTCTGAAATGTCTGTTCAAGACTTTTGTTCATTTTTCTTTTGGGAGGTCTAATCTACTTTGATTCATAGTTAACTGTTCATTTTGAACATAAGTCCTTTTTCAGAACATGTGTTGTGACTCATCTCTCACTTTGTGATTTGCCTTCCTTAATGGTTCTTTCGATAATCAAGAGTTCTTAGTTTTAATATAGTCCAGTACATTAATTTTTTTTTTACAGTTCAGTCGCTCAGTCGTGTTCAACTCTGTGTGACCCCATGAATCGCAACATGCAGGCCTCCTACCTGTCCATCACCAACTCCCAGAGTTCACTCAGACTTGTGTTCATCGAGTCAGTGATGCCATCCAGCCATCTCATCCTCTGTTGTCCCCTTCTCCTCCTGCCCCCGATCCCTCCCAGCATCAGAGTCTTTTCCAATGAGTCAACTCTTTGCATGAGGTGGCCAAAGTACTAGAGCTTCAGCTTTAGCATCATTCCTTCCGAGGAAATCCCAGGGCTGATCTCCTTCAGAATGAACTGGTTGGATCTCCTTGCAGTCCAAGGGACTCTCAAGAGTCTTCTCCAACACCACAGTTCAAAAGCATCAATTCTTTGGCACTCAGCCTTCTTCACAGTCCAACTCTCACATTCATACATGACCACAGGAAAAACCATATCCTTGACTAGATGGACCTTTGTTGGCAAAGTAATATCTCTGCTTTTCAATATGCTGTCTAGGTTGGTCATAACTTTTCTTCCAAGGAGTAAGCATCTTAATTTCATGGCTGCAGTCACCATCTGCAGTGATTTTGGAGCCCCCCAAAATAAAGTCTGACACTGTTTCCACTGTTTCCCCATCTATTTGCCATGAAGTGATGGGACCAGATGCCATGATCTTCGTTTTCTGAACGTTGAGCTTTAAGCCAACTTTTTCACTCTCCACTTTCACTTTCATCAAGAGGCTCTTTAGTTCCTCTTCACTTTCTGCCATAAGGGTGGTGTCATCTGCATATCTGAGGTTATTGATATTTCTCCTGGCAGTCTTGATTCCAGCTTGTGTTTCTTCCAGCCCAGTGTTTCTCATGATGTACTCTGCATATAAGTTAAATAAGCAGGGTGACAATATATAGCCTTGACGTTCTCCTTTTCCTATTTGGAACCAGTCTGTTGTTCCATGTCCAGTTCTAACTGTTGCTTCCTGACCTGCATATAGTTAGCCCTTTTTAAAATCTACCTCCTCCCAGGTTACAAGTATGTTGTCCTATGTTTTCTTCTAAGAGCTTTACTGTTGGACCTTTCATAGTTAGAGCTATAACTGTCTGGAATTGATTTTTGTCCGTGGTATGAAGTAAGAGTCGAGACCCATTTTTTTCTCCCTAAAATCAGGTTTTTATTGAAAAAACAACTCCATCTTCTTTGCATTTGCTTTGTTGCCTATGTCACAATCAGGTGACCATAAATGTATGGGTCTGATTCTGTGTTCCATTTCTCCCTTCTTTACTGGTTTCACCCTGTCTTAATTACTAAGGCCTGATGATAGTATTGGCATCTGGTAGCTAAGTACTATAGCTTTGCTGTTCCTCTTCAGGGTTTTCTTGGCCCTTTGCGTTGAGATTGTATTAAATCTATCTAAGGAGAACTGACATATTTATAGTACCGAGTCTTTGAATCTGTGAACCTAAACCATGTCCTTAAATCTTTAACTTATTTAAATAATATTTAATTTAATTTAAATAATATTTTAATTAATTTTGAATAATTTTAATATTATTAAATAATATTTTAAATAATAGTTTTCAGGGCAGAGGTCTTAACCTCTTTTGCTAAGGTTTATTACTGGGTATGGATATTGTTTGATATTCTCTACATCTTTAATGTTTTCTATTCATTGCTAGTTTAATCTATTTTGTCCTCATTATATATTACATATTTATATATTCAATGACCTTGTTAAATCCACTTATAAGCTTGTTCTTTGAAACTGTTTGTCCTTTCTCTTGGATTTTCTGGAAGTAATGATTTCATATTTACTTCAACATTTCGTGTAGTATAGTTAATAACAGTATGGAAGGATCTTTTAGGAAAAAGAATATTGAAATTATAAAGTGGCAGTGTTTAGAGTTAAAATATTGTAAGACATAATATGGATGGCAAATCTGCATGGATCTGACTTTTCTGGGAGTGATTTTCAGAAATTATAATAAATTGGTAGCTCATTTCTGTATGTCAACCTACCTTCTCTATGCAAGAATAAGCATTCACTGAAGTAATGTGTGTGAAAAGTTTGTATATAAAGTCTTTCAAGACAATACAGAGGAAGAAACAAATGACACATATAAATCAATCTTATTCACTTATTTATTAACTTAGTGCTTTTGGAGGACCTGTTATGTGCCAAGACCTCTTCCAGGTAATAGTGGTACAAGAGCTCAACTGAAGGTGTGAAAGACAAGCAATTTTATGCTTAATGTTAGTTTGTCACATGGTGATAAGTGCTATAGAGAATAATCAAAAGGAGAAATAATTTCTTGAAACCAGAGTTGCAATTTAAGTGGCAATGCCAGTCATGGCCTCACAGGAAAGATGTAGCCCTGAGAGAAAACGACAGGGACAGACAGGGAGGCCTGACGTGCTGCAGTCCATGGGGTCACAAAGAGTCGGACGCGACTGAGCCACCGAACTGAAGAGAAAATGAGCCATGACGATACCCAGGACATTGAGTGGGGAGGGAGGGGGCTTCCCAGACAGGTGGGGTAACTGCCGAGACCCTCATGGCTGACAGCAGAATAATCAGTGGGGAAAGATGTAGGAACGGAGGTAAAAGCAAGGGAGTGTGACCCTCAGTTCAATTAGAGCACAGAAGCCTTTATAAGGCCTTTAGAGTTTCCCCTATTGAGAGCTGGGAATCTCAAAAAGATTTTAAAAGGGAAAATCAGATGATCTGACTTAAGCTTTTTAAAGCCTCAT
Organism: Aepyceros melampus; assembly: GCA_006408695.1. Lineage (NCBI taxonomy): Eukaryota > Metazoa > Chordata > Mammalia > Artiodactyla > Bovidae > Aepyceros > Aepyceros melampus. Next base: position 263,192 of record SJXQ01000453.1, on the reverse strand, counting down.
TCTGGCTGCTAAATTGAGACTAGATTTTGTGGGAGAAAAAAGAAGACAGGAGGCGGTTAGGTTCTTGCAGAAATCCGTGGGAGATGTAGTGGTGTGCACCAACCAGTTGGGAGAAGGGGGCCTGAGAAATTCCCAGATTCTGGAGATGTCTTGAAGAGAGAGCCTTTGGATGGAGGAGATGGAGAAAGCAAAGATGATCCCAATGCTTCTTACCTAAACAATGTGAAAAGTAGAGTTGCCATTGAATGAAATGGCCGATTTTGAGGGAAAGACCACAATTTGTTTTTGCACATGCTAGGTTTGAAACGTTTGTTAGACATCAAGTGAAGATGTCACTTACGTGTATGTATATATGAGGGTGTACACGTGCATGTGTATTTTATCTCACTATAATATACACACACACATATATATATATATATTCAGCATTCAGTTTAGGGGAGAGGTCTAAGCTAGAGTTACAAGCTTGAGAGTCTTAGGTTTGTCAAATAATTTCACCTTGGTATATTTCTTTGAGTTGATCTCTTAACAAAGTTTAGGAAGAATTGGCGAGGTCTTATACATAGAGATAGTGTCACGTCTTTGAAAAGTGATGAAAAACAAAAAGTAAATGGGAGGGGTGGTGAGCAGGTTCCGGAAAGTCATGGGGTAGACTTCTTTGGTAATGTTTTGTCTCTTCCTCTTGTTACTCGGTACATGGTGTGTTTACTCTGCGGAAATCCATTAAGTGGTATACTGAAGTTTTTGTGCTTTCCTGTATGTATGTTATGATCAGTATATGTGTCTACATTTGTTTACTTAAAGCACAGATTACATAAAACAAGAGCACAAAGTGTAGTATACACTAAGTTTTAAATAAAGAATAGAGACAGTAACTGCTATTAGAGTTTAGAGGAAGCAAGGATCAGTACTGTACATAGTTTTCATTGAAAGTACTACTTAAACAAGTAGATAGGAGAGCTTTCTAGAAAAAATAAACCAAAAATCTATCCTGTGTTTTTCCTAGAGAAAAAAGAAGTGTTTAGAGACCACTGTGAAGGGTAGCAGTTAGAAAAGGGCTCATTTTTTTAAAACAGAAAAAATAAAGTTAATATGTATTGTGTACAGTTGAAGTAATTATCATATGAAGTTGACTTTTATCATGCATCAGTTATTCACAGTCAAAAGTATTAAAGTCAGTTTATCCCTTTTTGAACTAGTAACTTCTAAAAAAGAATATTTACTTTTTATCCCCTGCATGACTATTTTACATCAGGATTTTCTGGAGACTTTATAGGGTATCCAAATAATCTTCATCCTCACCTTTATATGTTGCAAAGATAAATTATTTACTTTTTACTTGAAAACTAAAGAATCCAATCTAACCCTTGCTGATTCTCTCCCTTCAAAGCTGAAAAAGAAGTCTGTAAGGGAGAGAATCAAATGGTAAGGATGATCAACAGTCCCTAACTAGTAAATGGTCTCTTGATCATCCTCTAGAATTATGAGTCGTAATTTAAAATTTCCTAATTTGTAGTGTTAAAAGAAGTAAAAAGAAACTGATGAAATTATATTTAGTAATGTATTTTGTTTAATATATTTAAAATATCATTTCAACATGTTGCTGCTGCTGCTAAGTCGCTTCAGTCGTGTCCGACTCTGTGCGACCCCAAAGACGGCAGCCCACCAGGCTCCCCCGTCCCTGGGATTCTCCAGGCAAGAACACTGGAGTGGGTTGCCATTTCCTTCTCCAATTTCAACATGTAACCAATATATAATCTTTTTAATGAAGTATTTTTACATCTTATTTCATACTAAGTCTTTGAAATCTGGTCTATATTACACTCACGACATGTGTCAAAGTCACATTTCAAGTATTCTTTAGCTGTTTGCAGCTAGAGTGCAGCTCTAGAACTACAGCTGAAAGTTATTCCACACCTTAACTTGAAGGAAAAAAGTTACTCTTTTTAAGAGAGTTTCACTCATTCAATAGATAGTTATTGAGTGCGTTTTGTGTGTCGTGTGTTTAGCTGAGCTCAAAACACTGTACCAGAAACTACCAGGAGATGTTTCTCTGAGATTCTGTTGTAAATAGTATTTCCTCACAGTAAATTCTAAAATTATCCTTAGGAAATACAGAATCTAGCTTTTTCTTAAGTACCTTTTAAAATATTGACTTGCTTCAACCAAATTTTTCTATTCAGTAGCCTAGAAAATTGTACATAATTATAGAAATGTAAACTTTCATCTAATATGGATATTTTCTAACTTGTATTTCATCCTTGAAGATTAAAACATCTAATTTATTAGAAAACTTTGCTTGGCAGTTATTGAGTTTAAAAATTAAATTGACTGTGTAAGACAATAGTGGCTATTTTCATATTAATTTTAGTATATATTAGCATAAAATATCAAAGAAGGCAATGGCAACTCACTCCAGTACTCTTGCCTGGAGAACCCAGGCAAGACAGGGACAGGGGACAGGGAGCCTGGTGGGCTGCCGTCTGTGGAGTCGCACAGAGTTGGACACGACTGAAGCGACTTAGCAGCAGCCCCAGCAGCAGCATAAAATATATTTTAGAGGCTGATGAGTTTATTTATTATTAGTGTGCTTCAGAAAAGCATTTTGCCTCAAATTTGTCAGTCCTGAGAAAAAAATCTTTGCTTTTGGTTCCTACATTTGATTGAACATTTGATGGCCTAAATAATTTCTGAATTTTTTAACATAATAATTGTTACCATCTGGCTTATCAAATAAAAGTTTTAAAATTATTTGGCTTAAATCTTAAAATATTTATAGAAATGTATTTTAAAACTCTCTCTCACTCTCTCCATAGGTATATAAAATATTAGTAAAGAAGACCCCAGAAGAAAGCTGGGTAGTTTTTAGAAGATACACAGACTTCTCTAGGCTTAATGATAAAGTAAGTACTTTAATAAATCTAAAACTGACATTTCAGTTTGGAATTATTATCTGTTCCTAAAGTTCTACTGTTGTTACTTGTTTTTTCTCCTTTGTTAATTATTTAAGTGAAGTCGAATCTTTGCTATTTCCTAACAACTGTTTCATTTAATTTTAAGAGTCTGAACTCCCATCTCTACATATAACTTCCTTTTGTTGGAAACAAAAAATTATTTTTAATGTTAAAAATGTGAAAACTTTAAAATTGGCAACAGAAATATGAGTATTTACATAATATTATAACTTTGAAAAGATGTATGTGTATGAGATCCCCAAAATCATGCGGCTATAGCAGAAGAATGAAAAAAAACATTTAGCATATTATGATAGTTTCCTTTGCTGTATTACAAATTATCACAAACTTTGTGACTTAAAACATACCTCTTCATTATTTAGAGATTTGGAGTGCTCAGCTGGGTTTGCTGCTTAGGGTCAAACAAGGTCAAAATCAAAATACTGATTTGACTGCCCTCTTATCTGGAGGCTCTGGGAAAGAATCAACTTTCAGTATCATTGTGTTGGCAGAGTTTTGTTTCTTGTGATTGTGAGACAAGGTCCCTGCTTCCTTGCTGGTTGTCAGCCAAAGGTGGTTCTTGGCCCATAGATACTATTCTTCAGCTCTTGCACACGGCCCTTCCTTCTTTAAAGTCAGCAAGAGTTGGTCAAGTTTTTCTTGTGCTAGAATATCTCTGGCTTTCTCTTTTGTCACCAGCCAAGAAGAAGCTTTACCTTTATAGAGCTCAAGTGATAAGATTAGGCTCATGTAAATAGTTTTCCTGTCTTAAGGTCAACTCAATAGTAACCCTAATTGCATGTACAAAATCTTTTTTACTGTGTAACAAGGAAACATAGAGGCTACACCAGGGGCAAAGGTCATGGGGCCATCTAGAATTCACACAGACAAAGAAGATAATAATAAACAGCAGTACATTAAGTACCCTTAAAAATAAGTAACAAGAAACACCCCCAAATAGAAAATTCAGCAAGTGATATGAACAGTGTGATCCACAGAAGAAATATAAATGACCAATAAATTTGAAAACCATTTACTATCACAAGTACCCCAAGAAAAGAAAATTAAGACACTGTTTTTCACCTGTTGGGCTTCCCTGGTGGCTCAGTGGTAAAGAATCCGCCTGCCATTGCAGCAGACATGAGTTCAGGCCCTGGTCTGGAGGGTTTCCCATACGCCACAGAGCGGCTGAACCCGTGCACCACCACTGCTGAGCCTGTGCTCCATAGCCTGGGAGCCACCCCTGCTGAGCCTGTGCTCCATAGCCCGGGAGCCACCAATGCTGAGCCTATGCTTCATAGCCCGGGAGCCACCAATGCTGAGCCTGTGCTCCATAGCCCGGGAGCCACCCCTGCTGAGGCCACATGCTACAGCTGCTGTAGGCAGTGTGCCCTGGAGCCTGTGCTCCGCAACAGGAGAGGCCACCCCAGCAAGAGGTTCGCATACTGCCACTGGAGAGCGGTCCCTGCTCTGCAATTAGAGGAAAGTCTACACAGCCATGAAGACCCAGCACCACCAATAAATAAAAAAATTGCAGTTAAAGAAAAGAAAGAAAAACTATTTTAATTTTCACCTGTCAGGTTGACAGCCTTTAAGTGGTATGTCTATTGTTAGAAATATAAGTCTTCCTAAAGGACATCCTAAAGCTGTGCATAATTTTACATGATAATTACATTTCTGGGATTTATCCTATATAATAAATTATTGATATAGGCAGGATGTAGCCCTAAGGATACTTCTCATGATGTTTTATGTATTGTTCTCCTTTTTCATTTTGTTTTAAATAGTTAAAAATTTTAGAACCAACCTAAATTTCTTAACACTAGGGAACTGATTGCGGAGAAGGCAATGGCAACCCACTCCAGTACTCTTGCCTGGGAAATCCCATGGATGGAGAAGCCTGGTAGGCTACAGTCCACGGGGTCACGAAAAGTCGGACACGACTGAGAGACTTCACTTTCACTTTTCGCTTTCCTGCACTGGCGAAGGAAATGGCAACCCACTCCGGTATGCTTGCCTGGAGAATCCCAGGGACTGGAGCCTGGTAGGCTGCTGTCTATGGGGTCACAGAGTTGGACACGACTGACATGACTTAGCAGCAGCAGCAGCAGGAAACTGATTGAGTAAATTGCAGTAAGATTTCAGTAGAGAAACAGCAGCTGAAGTGTTCACAGAGCTGGAGGAAAATCAGGTAGGACAGGTAGGGTAATTGGTATTTAAGAAACCAAGAGAAAAAGCATTTTTCCAAAAGAAGCAAGCAGTTTATGATGCTTCGGAGAGGCCAAGTAAGATGACCTTGGACAACGGATTACTCCCTAATTTTGATAGGTGTTGAGTAGAGGAAACTTTATGGGTCCTACTTTTCCACCTGCCATCTTCCCTATCGCTTTCTTGGACTCTCAGAACTTCTCAAGATGATATGTTCTTAAAATGTTTGGTGATGGGAATAGAAACAGCAGCTGAAGTGTTCACAGAGCTGGAGGAAAATCAGGTAGGACAGGTAGGGTAATTGGTATTTAAGAAACCAAGAGAAAAAGCATTTTTCCAAAAGAAGCAAGCAGTTTATGATGCTTCGGAGAGGCCAAGTAAGATGACCTTGGACAACGGATTACTCCCTAATTTTGATAGGTGTTGAGTAGAGGAAACTTTATGGGTCCTACTTTTCCACCTGCCATCTTCCCTATCGCTTTCTTGGACTCTCAGAACTTCTCAAGATGATATGTTCTTAAAATGTTTGGTGATGGGAAATTCCATGTATGTGACTTTGCAACTGCTGGGATGCCAAAAAAGCTTCCACCATTCTTAAACCTCAGTTTCAATGAAAAGGTAAAATATAAAATGCTAAACTGTTTTATCCTTAATTAAGGTATTGTTAAGATGACTTATTGCAACATGTCAAAATACTTATATTATTTCTAAGATATTTATATCATATATAAATTTTATTCTCTGTTCCTGAGTTCTTATTTTACATGGTTGATTTAAAAACCTGTAATTCTTTACTTCTGTTCATCTTTTTAAATGGTTAAAACACACATGAAGACCAAAGTGATTCATTAAGTTAACATGCTTAAGTGGAATTCTTAGCTTTCTTACAAAATTGTTATAATTTTTGTTCATACAGACTCATTTCTAACAGTTTCAGTTCAGAGCTATTTCATCCTTTATGACTTTTGTTCTCCTCAGGACTCAACTATTATTTAGTGTTTGTTTCCTTTTATCTCTCTGGATTCATCTTTATTGCCAAAATATTTCTTGCCTTAGGCAAGCTGGGATTTAGATTGCTCTTAAGCTTTTGAAAAAAGATGTTAATGGAAGCTTAATTTAAGTCTTGTAAATATCTCCTTGATACTCCTAAGTTGGGCACTTAAAATTAATAAGTGTATATGTCGTCTTCCAGGTGCCCAAAAGAGCTCCATTTATCACCTGATTTTACTGGCAAGAGTCAAAAGTGTGCGTCAGACAGCAGCAGCCACACAGTTAAAATGGTAGTTATTATTTTCATAATTGTTAAAGTAAAATCTTAGCATCTTTCATTTTGTAAAACCAATCATGAAATTTTTGAGTTCATCACTGTGCTAGGAATTTTGGTATCATATAGAAACTATATAGATCTGATTCTAACCTTGAGGAGTTTACATTTTCCATTTTTCTATAGTAGTGAGGAAAAAAATAGTTGACAATGTGAAAGTCATTTTAGTTAAAATAACACTGTTTAGAAAGAGAAATTTTTTCTTCCTCTTTTTTTAACTTCCTGGGTTATAATCTGGCTTCAGCTTCTCTAGGAGTTTTTAAGAGCCTCTTCTGAGAAAGTCAGAGGGCAAAGTCATGAGCAAGGTCTGGAACACAGTTTCTCAGAGTTGCGGCATCTGGCAGAGTAGTAGAGCAGACTGATGATGGATAGTTGGCAGAAATGTGGCCATGAGAGTGGGGTTTTCTTTATTTTCTAATAGAAAACTCACTATTTTCTATTTCCAGTTTGCAGAAGTAGTTTAAAACTGAGTAATTCTCTGAGGTAAAATGATTATTCTCAATTGGTTCCACCCAGCAGAGCATAGAGAGGAAGCAGAACCATTATCAGCCCACTGTCAAGACAAGCAGAGCTCATACGAAAATCTGGGCTAAGCTCAACCAAGCATTCAGTCCTTCCATTAAAAAGAAATTCATGGTAATCTTCAACATGTCTGTCTCTTGGGTCACACTGTCCTGCACTGCCCCAAACTGACTGATATCAGATGGTTATAAAGCTGCCTTTCACTCTTTCTGGTTTTTTTTTTATTTCCTTTTTCTGTTGTTGGGTTTTGTTTCCTTTTTGTCGTGTCTTCTTTCATGGATCACGGGCTCCTCTTGTCAGAACTAACCCTTTGGTGGCTTCTTAAGGAAGACCACATGGGAAGTGGTGTCCTTCAGACCCGCACGTCTAAAATGCTCACTCTCTTTTCATACATGGTTGATGCTCACTCCATTTTCACACTTGGTTGAAATGTGGACTGGGTATAGAATTCTAAGTTGGAAAATGTTCTTCCAGAATTTTGAAAACATTATGCTATTTTATGATCTGAGCCACAGTCAGCTCCCGGTCTTATCTTTGTTGACTGTATAGAGCTTCTCCATCTTTGGCTGCAAAGAATATAATCAATCTGATTTCGGTGTTGACCATCTGGTGATGTCCATGTGTAGAGTCTTCTCTTGTGTTATTGGAAGAGGGTGTTTGCTATGACCAGTGCATTTTCTTGGCAAAACTCTATTAGTCTTTGGCCTGCTTCATTCCGCATTCCAAGGCCAAATTTGCCTGTTACTCCAAAGAATAAGTAATCAATGCCACTGAAAAACTCTTTAAAAGACAGTATAACCAAATCATTTGAACTCACTGGTGAGAGTAAACTTCCCTTTGGAAATAATGATGTTAGATCTAAATTAAATCTTTCAATTTCTCACTGTGAGCAGCCTAAATAACACAGCACCAGTGTGTTTTTGATAGTTCAGTGCTTACATAAATATTAACACGTGGAATTTAAATACAAGGTTTTAACCCCATATCTTATTTTCTAGGCCACTTAATCAGTGAGATGGATTAAGTTTCTAGGAGAAGCACACAGCTGTTGGGTGCTACAAATATATTAAGCCACGAAAGTCTATTTGAAGGCAACCTTTCTGAAAAAGGCTCACCACCTCATCTGTGATAAGTCTTAGAGCCTTTCACTCATTATAATTAGGTTCAACAGCCAGATAAAACTATTGCAATTAAGCCTGACAACTGAAGGTCATGTTCAAAGTGTGAGGGAGGACATAACAGAAGGGATGAGATGGAGTTTCTATAAAAACTTTGTCTTACCCTTTAGTGTTTTATCACACATAATCCATAGTTGAGGGCTCGTTATTTGTTTCAGTCCCACAGATTAAAAAAAAAAAAAAACAGCCCCAGGCTGGAAGAGTCTCACATTAGGGAAAAAATAGCATTCAGAAATTTTAAAAATGTACATTTCGGGACAAAGCAATCTACAGATTCAATGCAATTGTTATCAAAATTCCAATAGTATGTTTCCCATACACAGAACAAACAATCTTAAAATTTGCATGGGACCACCAAAACAACCCTGAACAGCCAAAAGAAACTTGACAAAGAACAATGCAGGAGGCGTCACACTCCCTGATCTCAAACCAAGTTCAAAGTTATAGCAATCAAAATGGTATGGTATTGGCACGTTGTTCAGTCGCTCAGTCACGTCCCACTCTTTGCGACCCCACAGATGCAACAAGCCAGGCTTCCCTATCCTTCATCATCTCCTGAAGTGTGCCCAAGTTCATGTCCATTGCATTGGTGATCCATTTACCCATTTCATCTTTTGAGGCAATCTTCTCCTTTTGCCCTCAATCTTTCCTAGCATCAGGGACATTTCCAATGAGTCAGCTGTTTGCATCAGATGACCAAATTGCTGGAGCTTCAGCTTCAGCATCAGTCCTTCCAATGAGTATTCAGGGTTGATTTCCCTTAAGATTAACTGGTTCGATCTTGCTGTCCAAGGGACTCTCTGGAGTCTTCTCCAGCATCACATTTCAGAGGCATCAATTCTTTGGCATGCTGTTTCCTGTACAGTCCAGCTCTCACAACCATATGTGACCGCTAGGAAGACCATAGCCTTGACTATTATAGACCTTTGTCAACAGAGTAATGTCTCTGCTTTTCAACACACTGTCTAGGTTTGTCATAGCTTTCCTGCCAAGAAGCAATCCTCTTCTGATTTCATGGCTGCAGCCACCATCCACAGTGATTTTAGAGCCCAAGAAGAATAAATCTGTTACTACTTCCACCTTTTCCCCCTCTGTTTGCCATGAAGTAATAGGGCCAGATGCCACGATCTTGGTTATTTTATTTATTTTTTATTTTTTTAAATTAATTTTTATTTTTTAGTTTGTTTTGCTTTACAATATTGTATTCATTTTGCTATACATTGACATGAATCAGCCACGAGTATACATGGACTCCCAATCCCGACCCCCACCTCTCCCCTCCCGCTCCACACCATCTCTCTGGATTATCCCCGTGCATCAGTCCCAAGCATCCTGCATCCTGCATAGAACCTAAACCGGCGATTCGTTTCACTTATGATATCATACATGTTAGTATATAATTTTAAGCCAACTCTTTCACTCTTCTCCTTCACCCTCATCAAGAGGCTCTTTTATTTCTGCCATTAGACTCGCATCATCTGCACATCTGAGGTTGTTTGATGTTTCTCCTGCCTTGTGGCTCAGATGGTATTGGCATAAAAATAGATGAATCAATGGAACATAACAGAGAGTTACAGAAACAAAGCCAGAAGTATATGGTCAACTTATTTATGACAAAGGAACTGAGAATATACAATGGGGAAAGGACAGTCCCTTCAATAAATGTTGAAAAAACTAGACAGCCACAGGCAAGAGAATAAACCTGGATCACTGTCTTCTATCATTGGACAAGGTAATGGCAATCTACTCCAGAGTTCTTGCCTGGAAAATCCCATGGACAGAGGAGCCTGGCAGGCTACAGTTCTTGGGATTGCAAAGAGTCAGACAGGACTTAGCAACTGAGCACGCATGTCTTATACTATACACAAAAATTAGTTCAAAATGGATTGAGTACCTGAAGGTAAGACCCGAAACCAAAAAACTCCTAAGCGATAAACTCCTTGAGAATGGTGTTGGTAATGACATTTTTGGACCTGACTCCGAAGGCAAAGGTAACAAAAGAAAATGCAAACAAGTGGGTCTACATCAAACTCAAGAAGCTTCTGCACAGCAAAGGAAGCCATCAACAAGACGAAAAAGGAAACCCACCAAATGGGAGCCCTTGATATTTCACGTCTACATTTCAAGGGAATTGGGGTCTTAACAAACCTCCTTAACTAGTACTATAATCTGAACATCTAACACAAACAAGTGGGTCTACATCAAACTCAAGAAGCTTCTGCACAGCAAAGGAAGCCATCAACAAGACGAAAAAGGAAACCCACCAAATGGGAGCCCTTGATATTTCACGTCTACATTTCAAGGGAATTGGGGTCTTAACAAACCTCCTTAACTAGTACTATAATCTGAACATCTAACCAACACATATTACGTATAGTCCAATGGTGAGTTAGTCATCTGCTTTTGGACTGCCCTGTTTCCTCCATGGGTACCTGACTTTTGATACAGGGGTCAGAGCATCTCCTAACCAAACACACATAGAACTAATTCTCTCACTCTTATTCTCCACTCTCCAGCATCCTGCCTGCACGCCTGGTAAAAGGGCAGTATAACAATGCCAAGGAACACACAACATGTGACACACAATGAATGCAAAGTTCCTTGGGAAATTCAAGTATAGCCTCACTTTTCTCTGAATATAATCCTATTGAGTTAAAAGTAAAATTGTTACATGAAAAAATTGCTGCATTATTGTATCATAAGTTAAGCTACAAATGTAAACGTAGTCCTAGAAAACCCACCAAAACAGAATGCCCTTCCTTCCCTTGAAGTTTGGGTGGAAGGAAGCGATCACAGTAGCCTCTTAAGAGAGCTTGTTTAAACATAAAGGGATAAGAGAAAGATGATTGTTTCTGAGGGAGGCAGTCACTCTCAAGCAGGTGAGAAAATATTAATTCAAAGAGACTGTGTCTTTAAAAGTCTCTAACATAATAGCATAGGTAATATCTGTTTCTCCTTTAAATTTTTATTTTGACATAATTTCCGACAAAGCAAAATACTCCAAGAATAGGACAAAACTTTCTCTATCATTTTATCCTTTACTCAGATAAACTAGATATAAACATTTTTCTCTGTTTATCCTTCTCTCTTTCCCCGACCCTCTCTGTGTGCACATATACACATACACTTTCCCTTTCTGCATTCAAGATTAAGCATGGCTCCTTGCTCCTTAATATATGAATGTGTATTTCCTAAAAGGTACTCTAGATAAAGTGAAAGTGAATGTGAAGTCGCTCAGTCGTGTCTGACTCTTTGCAACCCCACGGACTATAGCCTAACAGGCTCCTCCGTCCATGGGATTTTCCAGGCAAGAATACTGGAGCGGGTTGCCATTTCCTTCTCCTAGATAACTATAATATAATTAACACAATCAAGAAACTAATACTGATGCAATACCATTATCTAATTGAGACTTTGTTCATAGTTTGCCAATTGTGCCAGTTAAATTCTGTATAGGAAAAGAAAGCCCCAGATCTAAGGGGCCTTCAGCTATATCTTTTTTAACCTGAAATCACTTCTTACTATTTCTTGTGCTTTGTGACAAAGATATCGATGTTTGAAGAGTATGGGTCAGACCATGTAACCATTATCTGGTGTTTCATGATTTGATCCATGCTTGCACTTTCGGCAGGAATCAATGTTGTGTTGTCTCCATGGACCACATCAGGAAGCACTTGGTACCAATTTGTCCCATAATGGTGAAGAGGTAATCTTGATCATGTGCTCAGGCGGTAATTGCCAGGTTTCTAGACTATAGAGTTATCATTATTTCCCTTTGTAACTAGTAAGCATCTTGTGAGGGAGAGATATATATCCATCTTAAAAGTATTACTTTAAATTTCAGAAATTATAAATCAAATGACTCCCCCCTTTTGTTCTCATTAGATAGTGTAAACTATTTGCAATCCTGTATTTTGGAGAGTTTAAAAGTCTATTGTTTCTGGAAAACTCATGTATTTTAAGTGATATTAAATTAGCATAAGTCCATTTTACCTAAAATATGAATATTTACCATACATTTTTAAGGGCAAAAGTGCTCTCATGGTCATAGGTCAATAGCAGCCTGATGAAAGATAAAACATTTTAACTTTTATAATCATTCTTATTTTTCTTGAAATTAGAATCCTCTTCATCCAAAACAATTAAGATGGTAATTGATTGTAATTCAAAGTAAGGCAAGGTCTGGTAATATATCTAAGAAGTTTTTATTTTGAAAATGTGCCCATTGCACATCTTATCCCTTAGCATTAAATATCTAATTGTCTGCAGTAAAATTCAGTATTGGAGATAGTTTAGAATAATTGCGACTTTCTGTTGAATAAAGTAGGGAAACATTTGCTTGTAGACATGTCTATCAACAGATCCCCTTGGAAATTTTGTTATTTAATAAAGGAAACTTTAAGTTTTGCAAAAATCACCCTGCTTCATGGAGAACGGTTTAGAGTACAGGAAAGGGTGTAAACAGAGAGACCACACAGGAGACTGTTGCAGTCACCCAGAGAAGGGATGAAAAACAAATCTGAGATATAATTCAGAGGAAAAATCAATAAGAATTGGTGATTATTTAGAGATAAGGAATAAGAGTGGAGCTTCTCAGGTGGCTCTAGTGGAAAGTGAAGTGAATTCGCTCAGTCGTGTCCGACTCTTTGCGACCCTGTGGACTGTAGCCTACCAGGCTCCTCTGTCCATGGAATTTTTCAGGCAAGAGTACTGGAGTGAGTTGCCATTTCCTTCTCCAGGGGATCTTCCTGACCCAGGGATTGAACCCAGGTCTCCCTCATTGCAGGCAGACGCTTTACCGTCTGAGCCACCAGGGAAGGCCTCTAGTGGTAAAGAACCTGCCAATGCAGGAGCCCTAAGAGATGTGGGTTTGATCCCTGGGTTAGGAAGATCCCCTGGAGAAGGTCATGGCAACCCACTCAGTATTCTTGCCTGGGGAATCCCATGTATAGAGGAGCCTGGCGGGCTAAGGCCCACAGAGCTGCAAAGAGTCAGACATGATTGAAGTGAGTTAACATGCATGCAGGAGTAAGAGTTAGATACAGAAAGATGTCAGGACAATCCTCTGGATTTGATTGAACAGCTGTGTGGACAGCTTGTCATTTACTGAGAAAGGAGACTGGGGAGGTAGGAGCTTTTGCACATGTTGCCACCAGGGAATCCCAGTGAATATGATCAGGAGGCAACTGGATGTAGCGTGAAGCACAAGAAAGAGGTCAGAGTGGAGCCACTGAACTAAGTGTTCCCATTGTTTACATGAATCTGATACTGTCTATTTTTCAATTAGGTTTCAACAAATGGGAAGTGTTTTTTTTTTAATATCCACAATCATATTAAACAGGTAAAGTGAGCATGAACCAGTTTTATGGTTCAATGAAATACTACTTTGCAATAAAAAAGAATGTTAAACTCAGCATATGAGTGTCATCTGAATCTCATATGCATTATGAGGCGTGAAGGAAGTCAGAGTCAAAAGGTTACATCCTGTGCCGTTCCATTTTTATGACTTGCTGACAATGCAGAACTACGGAGATGAAGAACTGATCAGTGGTTACTTAAGGTTAGAATTGGAGTTTGGATTTGGTTGCAAAGAGGCAGCATGAGGAAACTTTTTTAAAGGTGAGGTTAATTGTTCTGTGGCCTTTCCCAGTGGCTCAGCGGTAAAGAATCTGCCTGCAATGCAGGAGACGTGGGTTCGATCGCTGGCCAGGAAGATCGCCTGGAGGAGGTCAGGGCTACCCACTACAGTATTCTTGCCTGGAGAACTCCATGGACAGAGGACCTACAAAGAGTCGGATACGACTGAAGTAACTGAGCGTGAGCACAGTTGTTCTGTGTTTCAACTCTGGTGGCAGCTACAAAACTCTAGGGATTTGTCCAAACTCAGAGAACTGTACAAGTAAAAAGTGAATTTTAATGTGTGCATGCTTCTGAGTGTCCAGTAAAAGGATTTTAAGCAAGGGAGTGTGTTTTACAAAGATCGCCCTGGCTCCATTGTGAAGACTAGATAGGAGGCACTGAGCCCCAGGTCATGAGATGTGGTTGAGGGCTGCTGATTAATTCAGTAAAATGTGATGATGGCCTGAACTAGGGTAGTAACTAGGAGGACAGAGAGAGTAGGCAGATTTGACAGATGCTACATGGTACAGCTGGGAGGAGGTAAGGAGTGGGAGATATTGCTCATGTGTTTCACTTGAGAAGTAGATGGATGGTGAGGTCATTTGTCAGGAGAAAACTGGATTCAAAAAGATTTCAGGGAAAGGGCAGTAACCAGTGCAGGATATGTTAAGGTGTGTGGTATAATTGCAAATTTCTAGGCAGATGTTTACATGGTGTCATGACTAAAGGAAAATATTTGTATTCTATCCAAGTAATGGAGCTGAAAGGTGACATAATGCACTATGTTTATAAACTGACATTTCCAGGAACCCAAAGGCAGTACACAAAAAATTCAAAGTGTTTTTTTTTTTGATTTATTGAATTATTCCTCCTGGAGACATCTCCAGTTGGGGACCTGGGGCCTTTAAATTTGTTGCCCACACCAACTTTCAAAACTGATGACTAGAGTTTGAATAACAAAGATGAGTACTTACAGTAGCTAGTTTCTCTTTAGCTTCTGCTAGATCTCAGCTCCAAGGATAGCAGGCTCTTTTGCCTAAAGAAATATAATTAAAAGGCTGAATAAGACAGATGTTTCCAAAAGTCCTTGAAAACCTTTCTCCAACAATGTGGGCTAAGGTAACCTTTAATTTTACAGCTCAAGGACAATGAGGAAAAATATATTTGCCTATGTCACATAATATTTCTCAATAGGCTTAATTATGTTGATGGTATTTAATTCTTCAATGACTGGTTGGGTTTAGTTCTCATTAGTGCTGGAAGAATTGACATGGAGCCTGCCCTGCAGAGTTAGAAATAGTTATTTTCCTTATGATCCTTTCCAACAAAGCAAAAATCAGCCAAAAAAAAGCATAGGGGTTCTCAGAGCCATAGATAACAATACTTGCTCCTATGATGTTTTGAGTCCTTTTAATTGTTGCAGATGTATAGCTCTGATCTTCAAGAATACTATGATCTTCTTTTAAAAAATTATTTTAATTGTGGCAATATGCACATAAAATTTAACATTTTAACTATTTTGAAGTGTAGTTCAATGGTAGTAAGCATATTTACATTATTGTACAACTGTCAGCACCATCTATTTCTAGGATTCTTTTCATTTAGTAAACTGTGATAGTTGGACCATAAAGAAGGCTGAGTGCCAAAGAATTGATGCTTTCAAATTGTGATGTGGTAAAGACTCTTGAGAGGCTTTGACTACAAGGAGATCAAACCAGTCAGCCCTAAAGGAAAGCAACCCTGAATATTCATTGGAAGGACGGATGCTGAAGCTGAAGCTCCAATACTTTGGCTATGTGATGCAAAGAGCCAACTAATTGGACAGGATCCTGGTGCTGGGAAAGACTGAAGCAAAAGTAGAAGGGGTAGCAGAGGATGAGATGGTTAGATAGCATCACCAACTCAATGGACATGAATTTAAGCAACCTCTGGGAGATAATGGAGGATGGAGGAGCCTGGCTTGCTGCAGTCCTTGGGGTCACTAAGAGTTGGGCACAATTTAATGACTGAACAACAAAACAACTCTACACAATAAAAATAACTCCTTCTTCTCTCCCTCAGCCAGAGAAACCATCATTATTCTTTCTGTTACTATAACCTCGTGGCTCAGACAGTGCAGAATCTGCCTGCAATGCAGGAGACCTGGGTTCAATTCCTGGGTCTGTAAGATCCCCTGGATAAGGGCATGGCAACCTACTCCAGTATTCTTGCCTGGAGAATTTCATGGACAGAGGAGCCTGGCAGGCTACAGTCCATGGTATCACAATGAGTTGGACACAACTGAGTGATTAACACTTTCACTCTCACTGCTGCTGCTGAGTCACTTCAGTTGTGTCTGCCTCCTTTTGACCCCATGGACTGTAGCCCACCAGGCTTCCCCATCCCTGGGATTCTCCAGGCAAGAACACTGGAGTGGGTTGCCATTTCCTTCTCCAATGCATGAAAGTGAAAAGTGCAAGTGAAGTCGCTCAGTCGTGTCTGACTCTCGGCGACCCCATGGACTGCAGCCTTCCAGGCTCCTCCGTCCATGGGATTTTACAGGCAAGAGCACTGGAGTGGGGTGCCATTGCCTTCATTCTCACTAGGTGCCTCATATAAGTGGGATCACAAAGTATTTGTCCTTTTATTTCACTTAGCATGATGTCTTCAAGTTTCATCATGTTGTAACTTTTGTTAGAATTTCTTTCCTTTTTAAGCTGAACAATGTTCCATTGTAAGCAGCATTTTGTCTATCAGTTCATATATGATGGACACTTAGGGGATTAAACCTTTTGCATACTGTGAATAATGTTGCTATGAACATGCTATAAAAATATCTCTTCAAGTCTTTGCTTTCAGTTCTTTGGGGTGTATAATCAGAAATAGCACTTTTAGATTGTGAGTTTAAGAATTGTGTATCTACTATTTCTTCTGAGTTCTTTCCTATTCTTGACACAGTTAAACACACACTCAGAATTCAAAAGTGCCAATTGGTTGTGATGTATAGTAATGCATTAAAACGTTTTTGGATTTGCTTTGAGTCAATATTTAAGTATCTATATTTCTCTACCTCAGATATCAACCACCTCAGATATGCAGGTGACATTACCTTAATGGCAGAAAGTGAAGGGACACTAAAGAGACACTTGATGAAGGTGAAAGAGGAGAGTGAAAAAGCTGGCTTCAAATTCAGCATTTAAAAAACTAATATCATGGCATCGGTCCCATCACTTCATGGCAAATAGATGGGAAAACAATGGAAACTGTGACAGACTTTGTTTTCTTGGGTTCCAAAATCACTGTGAACAGTGACTACAGCCATAAAATTAAAAACCGCTTGCTCCTTGGAAGAAAAGCTATGACAAACCTAGACAGCATATTAAAAATCAAACATATCACTTTGCCAGCAAAGGTCCATATAGTCAAACCTGTGGTTTTTCTCAGTAGTAATGTACAGATGTTAAGAAAGTGAGTCACCCAGTCGTTTCCAACTCTTTGAGACCTCATGGACCATGGAATTCTACAGGCTAGAATACTGGAGTGGGTAGCCTTTCCCTTCTCCAGGGGATTTTCCCAACCCAGGAATCAAACCCAGGTCTCCCACACTGCAGGCAGATTATTTACCAGCTGAGCCACAAGGGAAGCCCACAGATGTGAGAGATGGACCATAAAGAAGACTGAGCACTGAAAAATTGATGCTTTCAGCCTGTGGTGCTGCAGAAGACTCTTGAGAGTGCCTGGACGGTAAGGACATCAACCCAGTCAATCCTAAGGGAAATCAACCCTGAATATTCACTGGAAAGACTGATGCTGAAGCTAAAAGCTCCGACACTTTGGCTACCTGATGCAAAGACCTGACTCACTGGAAAAGAAAGACCCTGATACTGGGAAGATTGAGGGCAGGAGAAGTGGGCAACAGAGGAAGAGATGTTTGGATGGCATCATCAACTCAATGGACATGAGTTTAAGCAAACTCCAGAAGATAGTGAAGGACAGGGAAACATGGCCTGCTGCAGTCCATGGGGTCTCAAAGAATAGGACAGGCCTGAGCAACTGAACAACAACAATAGCTTTCCAATGACATCACAAAAGAGACTTTTAGAATATGATTCTAGGGACTCCATCCTCATGGAAAAATTGAGACTAAATAGTTCAGTATCTGGTAATCAGCTGAGTGTGTGGAGAGCATTTTGGGAAAATTGACCTAAAGCACAAGAGTGAACTCAATGTTTGGAAGAATCTCAAGTAATTCATTATTGATGGAGCTTGAGTTTACAAAACAGGGCGTAGCAAGGCATGAAAATGAAGAACAGGCAGGTCTCGTTACAGTGTCTGAAAACTGGGATTCCATCTGTAATCCATGATTGCCAACTCCAGTCCAGCATTTGTGGCTTCCTGAAGAGCTTGTAAAGAAAGAGGCTGGAGTTGCATTTGGCCTCATCAAGAATGTCATGATCAGAGGGCAAGGAGGAGAGTGATGGCACACATGTCAGGTTCTCAGGCTCCTGCTTTGGCAATGGGGAACTGCCATGGGTCCTTTTCCCTGGCAGAAGAGGCCTCAGACACACGTAGTTTATATCACCAGAGTTTATCCCTTAAATTTGGCACATTTTTATAGATGCTGAGAGACCACTGATCAATATATGATTATGTTCATAGCATCTGACGTGTCCTCCTGGTTCTGTTGATACATTCTAGTAAAATGAAATATATGTTGATTTAGCAAGTAACACTGGTCTCTTCTGATTCCTGATCAAGTGACAGTACAAGTTTCAAATGAGGCACAACCATCTCTAGTCCTTAATCCTCTCAAATCCATGTAATCTGTAATTTAAGGAGCCTCTCAAAGGCTGCTTTGAAACTGATCTGCTAATTTGCAAGTCACATGATTACCTTAGGAACTAACCCCAGGTTCCTCATAATTCAAGCCACATAGACTTGACTTCTCATTTTCCAAGATTTTCCTTAGGTTTTTAAGATCTTCTCTTAAATATACTCAATTATAAACTAGTAATGGACTTCCCTCGTGGCTCAGATGGTAAAGCGTCAGCCTACAGGAGACAGCAGGTCTACAGGAGACCCAGGTTCAATCCCTGGGTCAGGAAGATCTCCTGGAGAAGGAAATGGCAACCCACTGCAGTATTCTCGCCTGGGAAATTCCATGGATGGAGGAGCCTCGTAAGCTACAGCCCCTGGGGTTGCAAAGAGTCAGACATGACTGAGCGACTTCATTTTCACATAAACTAGTAAATTTTTTAAAAAGAGTACTTTATATTGTAAAAAGAAGGACCTTTAAGGTTATCATGTTAGGAAGAAAGGCTAGGTACACAGTCTGAGTAATGTGGTGCTGTTCAGCGGCTCAGTAATGTCTGGCTCTTTGCAACCCCATGCACTGCAGCACATCAGTCTTCCCGGACCTTCACCATCTCACAGAATTTACTCAAACACACGTCCACTGAGTCACTGATGGCATCCAACCATCTCATCTCCTGTCGCCTCCTTTCCTCTTGTTGTCAATCTTTCCTAGCAACAAGGTCTTTTCCAATGAGTTGGCTCTTTGCATCAGGTGCTCAGTTTCATTCAGATGACCATTATATCTACTACTGTGGGCAAGAATTCCTTAGAAGAAATGGAGCAGCCCTCATAGTCAACAGAAGAGTCTGAAATGAAGTACTTGGGGAAGCATGTTGAGGAATGGCATACGGAACCATAACAGAATTAAAGAGGGGAAAGTAGGTAAGAGGGAAAAGATAACTGACTTAGATTAGGACTATCAGGCTACTAATATGAAGCCAAATTTGTGTTATATCATTATAAAAGCTCATATTAGGAACTGATCAATAACCAATCCACAACAAACCTCTTTGTAGAACATTATAATTAAGCTTTTAAGATTTTATTATTTAATAAATAGTTGCAAATCTTTCAATGTTTTAGTGGGCTTTCCTTTCCAGCCATTTAATTATCTTTGTGGCTCTCCACCAAGTTTTCCATTTTTCTAACATTTTGGTTCATGAAATTGAATGTAATATAATTCCCAGGGCTGGCAAATTTTTATATCTTGACTTTTTAATTTTTCTCAGTTTTCTTATAAAGACAGCTATTATATGATGTCACTTATATGTGGAATCTAAAAAATAATACAATGGATCTCTATACAAAACAGAAAAAGACCCACAGGCATAGAAAAAGAAAAACAAAAACAAAAACCCTGTGGTTATCAAAGGGGAAAGGGAGGGTGGAGAAAAATAAATTGAGAGTATGTGATTAACAGATACAAACTATTATACATAATATAGAAAGGCAACAAGGATTTACCATATAACACAAGGAAGTATATTTCAATATCTTACAATAACCTATAATGGAAAATAATCTGAAAAAATATATATAACATATATAATAAAGATATATAAATCTGAAATATATAAATATATTTAAATTCATATATGTATGTAAATATATGAGTCAGTTTGCTTTATACCTGAGATGAATACAATACTGTGAATGAACAAAATTTCAATTAAAGAAAGAAGCCAAATTATAGTGGGTCAAAGAGTTCATGAGAACTATAAAAAGGAGAAAAGTGTTGAACAAGTTACAGCACATATAGAGACCTATTTTATATCTTAATTTTAAAAATAATGAAAATAATAGAAATTTAAGTTCCATGACTTTTTTGTGTGTGTTTTAGACATGCCTTAAATTATGTATGGTGTCTTATCTGCCTATGGTAGACATATACAAATATTTAATACAAATTCTTCAGTCTCCTAATGCTATAATTCAATGTGGAATTTCATCTAATTCCAATCCTTACTAGTTTTATGACCTTAGGTTACATGGTTTGCCTAGTTTGTAAGGTAATTTGGGCTTCAAATTCAGGTCTGACTCCAAAGCTTACATTCTTCACCATGGAGATTTCTGGTGAACCTACTGAAGTATGAGTCAGCCCCCACTTTTATCAATGCCAGCCTGACTTTGGTTTTTTCATGTGAATCTACCTACCAATCCCTTCCACAGCACACAGAGTGAGAAATTGAATATAGGTCCTTAGATCAAGAATCTGACTAAAAGGTAGGAATAAAAGCATTAGTTTTCATGTCTCCATATGCCTAAGGATAAGTCCATCCCTTCCTCCTCATTAATCCCATGCCCTTTCCTGAATTCGCAGGAATTCAGGAAACTATAGCTGAGAAACAGATAACCTGTTGCACAGAGAAGTTCTCCAGCAAAAGCCACTATGAAAAAACAGTGCAATTAAATGGTGCCAATTATACAAATCAATCACCTGCAAACTTTACAGGACACCCTATATTTGCTGTGGGTGGTGGGTGGTTTATTCACTAAGTCATGTCCAACTCTTTGTGACCCCATGGACTGTAGCCCGCCAGGCTCCTCTGTCCATGGGATTTTCCAGGCAATAATACTGTAGTGGTTTGCCATTTCCTTCTCCAGTGGATCTTCCCAACTCAGGGATCAAACCTGGGTCTCTTGCACTACAGGCAGATTCTTCACCAAATGAGTTACCAGGGAAGATCCTATTCTTTGCGGACAATTCCAAATGGCATCATCTATGACAGTAAGTATATCAATTTTGCCATCATCAGAGTAAAAACATGTAAGCACACAAAAAAAGTTCTAAGTCTTCATTTGAAGTCAGTGACTCATATTTTAAATGCTTTGGATGTGTAATGTAGGGAACTGTCTAAATAAGTTATTTCAAAGAGTTTCAAAAGAAAAAATGATTATTAAGTTAAATTTCAGCTATTTTTTATGGGTTTACCATGGCCATAGGCTTGTCTTTGGGGCACTTTTTTCTTCTACAGTGAAGAAACAACAAATGACAGCAGTTAGTGCCAGGTCCTTTCAGCCACTGCTCTTTAACAAAGCAATTTAGGGAGGCAGAGGATGGAGTCAACTTTTATGAGAAAGTTGCTCATGTTTTCCTCTGATACAACTTTTCCATTGAGATGTTTTATGACAACTACAGTCTCTACGGACTGACTAACTATAAAGTTAAGACTGATATTTTAAAATAAGACTTCCCTTATTACTTAATCACAGCAATCTGACAATAAAACCATCTGCCTATAATGGGCCAACTCCACAAACTGCTCAAGTCCAGAAAGTTGAATATCCGAAAGAATTCATTGTTTTAATCTGGAATGCAAAATTTTACATTCAGACTTTGAGGCTGAATTTTATGTCATTAATAGGATAAGACATTTGCTATTCTTTCCACTATGCTGCTGCTGCTGCTGCTAAGTCACTTCAGTCGTGTCCGACTCTGTGCGACCTCATAGAGGGCAGCCCACCAGGCTCTCCCGTCCCTGGGATTCTCCAGGCAAGAACACTGGAGTGGGTTGCCATTTCCTTCTCCAATGCATGAAAGTGAAAAGTGAAAGTGAATTCGCTCAGTCGTGTCCAACTCTTCGCGACCTCATGGACTGCAGCCCACTAGGTTCCTCCATCCATGGGATTTTCCAGGCAACAGTACTAGAGTGGGGTGCCATTGCCTTCTCCGATTTCCACCATGGGCACCTAAAATTTTTTAAATCTGATTTTTTTTTACATTAAAGGATGAAAGAATCATCCTCAGAGGCGTTTGAGAGGTGTTTGAGTCTCACATTTGGTAGTCAATTGTTCTATACACAATCACAGTAAGAATTCCTGAGATTTGTTGAGTTGTTACTCTTAGAGAGTGTGACTGACATGCAATTTATCATTGAATTCACACAGGATAAAATTATTTTCTCCATTATACAGAGGAAATAGCTAAGGCTTAAAGACATTGCATAAGCTTTCAAAGTCACAGAGTTATAAGTGGAAGTGGTCAAATCTCACAATTTTGAGATTAGAATCCAGCATTCTGAACCTTTACGAAAAAGAAAATGGAAGGTGTGTCAATTACTATAATGAGTGAGAATCCACACCTAAAAGGCAGTATCAGATGGTTGATGAGTTAATGCAATAGCAAGAAAGGGAGAAGATAATGAATATTTTTTAAATGATGTACATAGCATTCCAGAGACCTAAAAATATTTCACTTTCACTTTTGATATAAAAGAATATTTTGAAAAATACACCAGAAAAATACACCAGAAGTGGATAACTTTGCTAAGTTGCTTTAGTCGTGTCCAACTCTGTGCAACCCCATAGACAGCAGCCCACCAGGCTCCCCCCTCCCTGGGATTCTCCAGGCAAGAACACTGGAGTGGGTTGCCATTTCCTTCTCCAATGCATGAAAGTGAAAAGGGAAAGTGAAGTCGCCTAGTCATGTCCAACCCTCAGCGACCCCATGGACTGCAGCCTTCCAGGCTCCTCCGTCCATGGGGATTTTCCAGGCAAGAGTACTGGAGTGGGGTGCCATTGCCTTCTCTGGGATGACTTTAGGTCAGAACTATTTTAAGGAGACTAAATCTTGGTGATGAGTAGACCCTGTCATGCTAAGCACTTAAAGTGGTTTCTAATACTTCATAAAGGAGAAGTATTTCTATTCATCTGGGTTTTTGACGACTCAAAGAAAAAAAAGAAAAATATGCAATTTGTTGCTAGCAACATACTTTTCTAATGATGACATCTATTTCTTGAATTGATGCTTCTTAACAAGCTTATGTCACATACTGTTATGAACTGATCAATTGAAAGCCCATTATTGACCCATTGACCCGGTTGTTCCAGAATGGAAGAAATGAATGAGATGAAAGTCATGATCTCTGAGGCTCCCAAGCTTCATGCATTTGATTCTGTTTAAATGGAAGTGCTTTTGAGAGTTCTAAGGGCTCGTACTGATGACTATGATGAGTCAACAGGTGTAAAGCTACGGATATTTGCTTATCCTTGCTCAAGTTCACTATCAAGCAATTTCTTGTGCTGCTACTTAGAAAAGAAACTTATGGGTGCAGACAAAGTGCATGTGCCTTATTAAAGAGTCTATGAAAGAAACTACTATTGGGACCATGTTTTTCTAAACGCAAAACGAATCCAAACTGGACTAGTAGGTCAGAGTTTATGAGTTTTACTGCAGTTTGTACATAAAAGAATCCACAGAATACATATGGACATAACCAGAATACCCATGGTAAAGACTGAAGGGGTGAACTTTGTGTGAAAACAAGAATGAGATAATAATAAGTTCCTGCAGAAAGTGAGAGTATGGGCAATTTAAGTTGCAAGGAACAGACTTAGGCTGTAGTACTTTTTTTTTTTTTTAATAAGATACATGTGGAAATAAGAATGATGAGACTGATCACATGCCTGAGCTTAAAAAAAATTATAGTCATAGAGATTGGCTTCGCCTAGAAGGAAATAGAATTCAGCAATTGGAAGGTGCTTTAGAATCCAATGTAACTCTAGACACTGGGTCATCTTCTCCATCTGGGCAACAGGAGCTCCTTCCTTCCCACTCTGTTGTGATTGAGACTCAACTACCCTCTACTTTGCTGGGAAAGATTGAGGCAGGAGGAGAAGGGGATGACAGAGGATGAGATGGTTGGACGGCATCACCTACTCGATGGACATGAGTTTGAGCAAGCTCTGGGAGATGGTTAAGGACAGGGAAGCCTGGCGTAGTGCAGTCCATGGGGTCACAAAGAGTCGGACACGACGGAGCAATTGAACTGAGCCCTCTGCTTTGGCCCCTTTCTAAGTCATTGGCTTCTGCCCTTTCTTCTAAGGACTCCTTTCCTTCTGCGGGTCTGGCACCCAGCATTTTCAGTGCAGAGAACCCATACTGCTTGTTAGCCCACCGTCCAATAGAGAGCTCCTGCATGGAAGGGTATTTGTGTCAGGAAAATAATGTATTTCTGGTTAGTGTGCACACCTGTTGTCTTTAGGACAAAAGCTTACCCCGTGCCCATTAGCCATGACTCATGGTGCAGAGATCACAGCAAGTATAATGTCCCGCCCTTGGCGCTGGAACGTGACCCTCTCTGAGACGGCTTGCCACCTCTCTAGATGTCCTCAGCTCCTTTTTCAAGATTCTGCTCTCTAACCAGGCAATAAATGTTGGGTTTCTTTGAGGATGAGCCTTAGACCTTTTCCCCCAATATCTTTCTCCTTATATAATCTCTACCATGCCCATGACTTCAGCTCACACACATGTGCAACAGCTTTAAAATGTTTACCTTTTCCCTAGATCTCTGCTTTGAGCTCCAGATCAGACATCTCGTCGCTAGGTTTATACTTCCGCTTTTATGTCTGAAAGGCTTGTCAGTTTCAACATGTTCTTGACTTCTGTTCGTCTGCTTCAAATCCACAAGTCTTCCAGGATACCCTTTCTTCAAGTGTACATCACTATCCATTCGGTTGCAAAAGTCATACGCTTAAGAGCCGTGTTTGACATATCTTTCTGCCCCCAATCCACTTTCAATCTATACTCACACACATGTGCAACAGCTTTAAAATGTTTACCTTTTCCCTAGATCTCTGCTTTGAGCTCCAGATCAGACATCTCGTCGCTAGGTTTATACTTCCGCTTTTATGTCTGAAAGGCTTGTCAGTTTCAACATGTTCTTGACTTCTGTTCGTCTGCTTCAAATCCACAAGTCTTCCAGGATACCCTTTCTTCAAGTGTACATCACTATCCATTCGGTTGCAAAAGTCATACGCTTAAGAGCCGTGTTTGACATATCTTTCTGCCCCCAATCCACTTTCAATCTATCCCCCGTTCTGTTAATTTTACTTCCTCAACATGTCTTGAAGTCATTCCCTTTCAAGCTCTTCAAAGCAAGCACTCTAGTTCACGCTGCCATCATCAATCTCCTGGACCACTGGAGGACCCCCACGTTGGCCCCCTCATGTACCCTAACCCCATTTCAATTCACCCCTGACAACTGCAGTTGCAGAGAACTTTACAAAAGCTGCTCATATCATGTCATCCTCCTATCTAAAACTTCTAGTCATTTCCTATTGTTCCTGGAATTGAGAACAACATCTTTAAAGTGATCCTACATATCTGGTCGAGGCCCTGTCTACCTCACCACCTTCATTTTATATACTGTTACTTTGTTCTAGACACACTGGGCTCATTTCTGACCCTTGAGTATGCCAGGCTTCTTACTTGGGACAAATTCTTTCAATGAGCTGATCCTTTAAATAGAAGTTCCTGGAATTAAGAACAACATCTTTAAAGTGATCCTACATATCTGGTCGAGGCCCTGTCTACCTCACCACCTTCATTTTATATACTGTTACTTCTAGCCGCATTGGGCTCATTTCTGACCCTTGAGTATGCCAGGCTTCTTACTTGGGACAAGTTCTTTCAATGAGCTGATCCTTTAAATAGAAGACTCTATCATGCCCGGTCATCTGGATGACTCCTACCCAGTCTTCAAAATCTGACTTTTCTTGATCCTCCTCTATGTCAGGATCCTCTGCTATAGACTCTCATAGGCCCATATTTCTGTCCTTCAAAAGGATGTGTTGAAAATGTGATTATTACCTTTTTTATGTTTCCCCTCCAGACTTAATATTCATATTAACTAGGAACATCTTTTGTTTTAATTAGTCAAAGTTTAATATATGGGCTCCAAATAACAATGTAAAGAATAATAAATATGTACACATTACTATATCAGAAATCCCTAACACTACCAGCAGCACAAACCTTTAACTAGAATATGTAGGTATAAAGTTATACTATATTTCCTTAATATAGTTCTTCTGCTTCAGTTCAGTTCAGTTCAGTTCAGTCACTCAGTTGTGTCTGACTCTTATGCGACCCCATGAATTGCAGCACGCCAGGCCTCCCTGTCCATCACTAACTCCCGGAGTTCACTCAGACTCCCATTCATCGAGCCAGTGATGCCATCCAGCCATCTCATCCTCTGTCGTCCCCTTCTCCTCCTGCCCCCAATCCCTCCCAGCATATGATCCACACAGTCAAAGGCTTTGGCATAGTTAATAAAGCAGAAATACTTAAATGCGTTTTTCCTATTTCTTGCTGAATCCATAAAATTAGAAGCAAAATCTTCCAGGAGGTACTATTTCTGATCTGTGCCTTGCTTTTCTAATTTCCTTTTCTTCCATAATTTAATACCCTTAACCTACAGTACCCTTCTGCTGATGGCTCAGATGGTGAAGAATCCGTCCGCCATGCCACAGACCTGGGTTCGATCCCCAGGTTGGGAAGATCTCCTGGAGAAGAGCATGGCAACTCACTCCAGTGTTCTTGCCTGGAAATCTCCATGAACAGAGAAGCCTGGCAGGCTACAGTCCATTGGGTGGCAAAGAGTCAGACAGGACTGAGCAACTAAGCACAGCACAGCACACAGTACCCTCCACTGCTTACCAGCCTAATTTACAGTGACTTCCTTCTTAACTGAATTTACATGTTAGACTAGTTCCATTCAAGGGTGGAAAACTCATTTGTGTAGATTAAGTTGTCATGCTCAACAACAATATTAATTCTTAACATCCAAGAAAGTGTGACATCTGTTTATTTCTTAGAATCATCTTCAACTTCCTCATCAATGTTTTATAGTTTTTAGAGTATAGGTCTTTCACGTCCTTGGTTTATTCCTAGGTATTTTTCATGCAATTTTAAACAAGATTTTTTTTAATCTTTCTGATATTTCATTGATAGCATAAAAAAAACTGCAACAGATTTCTGTTGGTTCATGGTTTGTAACAAATATATTGCTCTACATGGGATACTGATAGTGGGAGAGAGTATGCAAGTGGGAGTACAAAATGTATGGGAAATCTCAATACCTCTCTCTATTTTGTTCTAAAAAAACTGTATTAACTGGATACTATAAAACATTTAGAGGAAAACATAGACAGAACACTCTCTGACATAAACTGCAGCAATATCTTTTCTGACCCATCTTCAATAGTAATGGAAATAAAAACAAAAATAAACAGATGGAAACTAATTAAACTCAAAACATTTTGCACAACAAAGAAAATCATAAACAAAATGAAAATACAACCTGTAGAATGGGAGAAAATATATTCAAACAATGTGATTGATAATCTCCAAAATGTATAGTTTATATGGCTCAATATAAAACAAACAACCTTATCAAAAATGGGCAGAAGATCTAAATAGACATTTCTCCAAAGACATATAGATGACCAATAGCATAGGAAAAGACACTCAATATCACAAACTACTCAGTTCAGTTCATTTCAGTTGGCTCAGTCGTGTCCAACTCTGTGACCCCATGAATTGCAGCACGCCAGGCCTCCCTGTCCATCACCAACTACTGGAGTCTACTCAAATTCATGTCCATGAAGTCGGTGATGCCATCCAGCCATCTCATCCGCTGTTGTCCCCTTCTCCTCCTGCCCCCAATCCCTCCCAGCATCAGAGTCTTTTCCAGTGAGTCAACTCTTCACATGAGGTGGTCAAAGGACTGTAGTTTCAGCTTCAGCATCAGTCCTTCCAATGAACACCCAGGACTGATCTTCTTCAGAATGGACTGGTTGGATCTC
>SJXQ01000453.1:164278-234871 GCA_006408695.1 Aepyceros melampus | reverse complement strand
CAAAAGGATACATGCACCCCAGTGTTCAATGCAGTGCTGTTTATAATCGCCAAGACCTGGAAGTAACCTAAATGTCCATTGACAGGTGAAAGAATAAAGAAGGTATAGTACATTTATACAATGGAATATTACTCAGCCATGAAAAAGAGTGAAATAATGACATTTGCAGCAATGCGGTTGGACCTGGAGATTATCATACCAAATGAAGTAAGTTAGACAGAGAAAAGCAAATGTTGTATGACAGCACTTATACATGCAATCTAAAAAAAAAATGCTACATGTACTTATTTATAAAATGGAAACAGATTTACTGACTTAGAGAATGAATGTATGGTTGCCAGGGAGAAAGGGTAAAGAGGAAGGATAGATTGGGAGTTTGGGATTGACATGTACACACTGCTATATTTAAAACGGATAACCAACACAGACCTACATGATAGATGGCGAAATCTACTCAATACTCTGTAATAATCAAAATGAGAAAGAATTTTGGAAAGAATAGATAGATGTAATCACTTTGCTATACGCCTGAAACTAACACAACATTGTTAATGCTGCTAAGTCGCTTCAGTCGTGTCTGACTCTGTGTGACCCCATAGACGGCAGCCCACCAGGCTCCCCCCCTCCCTGGGATTCTCCAGGCAAGAACACTGGAGTGGGTTGCCATTTCCTTCTCCAATGCATGAAAGTGAAAAGTGAAAGTGAAGTCGTTCAGTCGTGTCCGACTCTTTGCAATCCCATGGACTGCAGCCTACCAGGCTCCTCCATCCATGGGATTTTCCAGGCAAGAGGTATATTCTAATATTAAATAAAAAAAAAAATTTAGACTATCTTAAACTATTAAAAAAGGCAAGGTCCCAGAGGAGTAATCAGATAATCATACAAGCATGTGATTCAAAAAAGAAGAAATATAAATGTCAATAAATGAAAATGAATACATTTTCAATAGTAATTTTTTTCATTCTGTAAAATAACATAATGGGGTATAATTTTTACCTATTATCCTGGAAAACGCTTAAAAGAATCAGAAAATCCACCATTGGTATAAGGATTGGGAAAGCTTTCAAAAGCTCTTGGCAGTAATGGAGATAATTTGTTCCATAATTCTGATAGGCAATCTAACAATATGTTGTCGAAATTTTAAAGATATACACCATTTGACCTAGACATTTAATCTGAGAAAATAATTGGAAAAATACAAAACAGAATCTTTTTTATACTAAAGATCCTAATTTCAGCATTGTTTATACCAGTAAAAAGTTTTAAAAACAATTTAAAGTTAGAATAGATTGGTTAAATGAATAAATATAGCGCATCTACTCTGTGGAAAACTCTGTAACCTTTTCTTTATGTTGATGTATATTTAATGACACAAACGATGTCTGAGGTTTATTCTGTAAAATGCATATTATAAAATATCATTTTTCATGTATCAGATCTATCCTCTATAAATGCTTATGTCTGCATTTAAAGGTCTCAATATCTCAAGATTTACCAGAGATTTAACAGTGGATATATTTGAGTAACAAGACTGTAACTCTTTCTTTATCACTTATACTTTTAAACAAGCGTTATTTAATAACAGTTGAAAACGGACCGTAATACACTCAGTTGAAAGCATTTAAGAACAGAGAGATACGTCACATTTGTTTCTATATCTAAGCTATAGCCTGCTACCTCAGGTATCTGGTTTTCTCAAAGCTGAAAATTTCTGATTTGGAGACTTTCCTTTTCCACAAATGGTATTACATAATAACTCTACCATGCCATCTAGTGTTAAGAAAAAAGCATTTAAGAACATAGAGATACGTCACATTTGTTTCTATATCTAAGCTATAGCTTGCTACCTCAGGTATCTGGTTTTCTCAAAGCTGAAAATTTCTGATTTGGAGACTTTCCTTTTCCACGAATGGTATTACATAATAACTCTACCATGCCATCTAGTGTTAAGAACTTGTGATATCTTAAGAAAATATGGCAACTCAAAAAGATTTTAAGTATTCCAATTCACAGTTCTATAGGGAATTTGAGAAAAACAAGTACATCTTTTAAAAAGGACACAGATTGGTTGTGAGTGTAGCGTTTAGGTCAAAGTTTAAATTGAACACTTGCAGCTGTATCATTTTAATTCAGTTGTAATTGAAGAAATCACAAAACAATATTCAAGAGCCAAGGCACCTAAATGTCTAAACTGGTGAAGGGGAAGAGTGAATTTTTGCTCTTATCCTTACCACTCCCTACCTCCCACACACACTTACCATTACTCTCATCACCACCATCACCTACAGAAACTGAGAATCAACTGCTGCTGCTGCTGCTGCTGCTAAGTCGCTTCAGTCGTGTCCGACTCTGTGCGACCCCATAGACGGCAGCCCACCAGGCTCCCCCGTCCCTGAGATTCTCCAGGCAAGAACACCGGAGTGGGTTGCCATTCCTTCTCCAGTGCATGAAAGTGAGAAGTAAAAGTGAAGTCGCTCAGTCGTATCCAACTCTTAGCGACCCCATGGACTGCAGCCTAGCAGGCTCCTCCACCCATGGGATTTTCCAGGCAAGAGTACTGGAGTGGGGTGCCATTGCCTTCTCCGGAGAATCAACTAGTTTGTTTAAAAGGTTACAAAACCAAAGATTCTATTTGAAGATATACCCAGAGTCTATTTGCTTTTGCTCTAAGTATAGAAGACAAGTAAAAAATGCAAATAGCAGGTTTATTTTCTTCTGTGTCACTGATACAAGTTAGTATTCAAAGAAGTTGATATTTCACTGGCAGCTTGTCTGTAGGTTCATTTGGGAATAACCTACTCCACCTCTAAGTGGAGCCATATGCCAGACAGGCAAAAACATTTATCGAGTACCTATATACAAGGCTGTTTTAAGTGTTAAGAAACTATAATAGGTGTGATGAAACAAACATCTGAAAAGATAAAGTCTCTGCTAACAGGGAACTTACAGACTAATGTTATTTTCTTAACTAAATAAGATCTTGCCAGTTTGAAACCACGTACCAGTGGATACATTTAACAGTGGATATTTTTAAGTACAAGTACCAAGCACTTCAAATTTTTCCTGCTTTAAAAAACAATATTCAATTGAATAAATTTGAAAATCTAGTTGGTTTTACTGTATGACTCATGAATTGGGCATCATCTCATCTAGTAAAAAGAAAGGTGTTCCAAGGAGCACCTGTTCAATATGGGTGGCTTTTACAGGCAGAAGCTGGATGGGATAAGAAAGTTATTACTAAAAGAAAAGAAGGGATTGATTCAGTCAAGGTCAGCTTTATTTGGGAGACAGACAGCAAGGGTTTCACTGATTACCTTATTAATGTTGGCCAGGAAATTCCAGACTGATTGCTTGAAATTCCACTTCAGACAGGGGTTGAAACTGCAATTCAGCCATCGTTTGCTGTCCTCGGGGCAAGTTACTCTACCTCGAGCCTGTGGTTTCTTTTCTTTCTTATTTTAATACTGCTTCCCCGGGAGCTCAGCTGGTAGACAATCTGCCCGCAATGCAGGAGACCCTGGTTTGATTCCTGGGTCAGGAACATCCACTGGAGAAGGAATAGGCTACCCACTCCAGTATTCTTGGGCTTCCCTGGTGGCTCAGTGGGTAAAGACTCTGCCCACGATGTGGGAGACCTGGCTTTGATCCCTGTGTTGGGAAGATCCACTGGAGAAGGGAACTGCTACCCACTCCAGTATTCTGGCCTGGAGTTCCATGGACTGTACGGTCCATGAGGTTGCAAAGAGTCGAACAGGACTGAGCAACTTTCATTTTCTATGATTGACAATTTTATTTCTGGGAGTGTATCTTAAAAAATACAGGAACAATTTCTCAGCAGTTTATAACAGTGACAAACTAAAAACAACCTAAATAACCAAAAGTAGGAGATTGGCTGGGTTTCCTGAGTGGCGTTAGTGGTAAAGAACCCACCTGCCAATGCAGGAGACATAAGAGACATGGGTTCAATCCCTGGGTCGGGAAGATGCCCTGGAGGGGGTCATAGCAGCCCACTCCAGCTTTCTTGCCTGGAGAATCTCATGGACAGGGGAGCCTGGCGGACTACAGTCCATAGGGTCCCAGAGAGTTGGACACGACTGAAGCGATTTAGCATGCATGCACAGAAGATTGGCTAAGAACCATTTTTTCAATAGAATAGTATGTGGCCATTTAAAATGGTATATCAAAATTTTTAAAAATAATTTTTGCAAATACCCATAGTGTCAAATGAAAGAAGGAAGAAACTATAATATGTGAAATATCAGAAGCTCTTCAGCAAGTGGAGTAATCATGGATGTTAGAGTTTCAGCATCCATAGTGGGCAATGGGCATGGAAAAATTCCAGGACAAGATGAGATGGTGGAGTTAGCCAAGATTCACAGGATTCCCTGAAGAAAATCCCTGACACTGTGACAGGGACATAGACAACCAGGTTCCCTCACAATCCTTGGCATATAAGATGGTAAAAACTGGGTAAACGAAGAACTATATCAAACCTACATCACTCGGACTGAGGCAGAACTAGATGCATCCGGAGAATATGGGAATGCCCTCATGTTTATAGTTTTCTGAAAACGAACTGTTGGAATCACACTTGACCTCCCTATTCACTCCAGTTTCCTGAATTCTTTAATGTATTGAATTGCATGGGGCCAGAATATACAATCCCAAAATATGTCTCACTGGCATAAGGATCATTTTGAGCTGGGTATTTTTAAGAAATGGCAGATATAGCTTTGAAAAGGAATAGAGTAAAATGCCTTTATAAGGGGAATCTCCGTTTGTAATGTGTCTCCCTCTCTGCACCAGGAAGACCAGACCTCTGGTAACATCTATCAATGGAGACGGTACAGACAGATCTGCCTAACAATATACCCTTCTTGACTGCGCCTTTCCTGGCAATTTCCCATAACTGGTCGCCCTCTTGCCCTCAACATCTTTCGTCGTTAGCTGAAGATGGGATTTAAGGTGGTGGCTTGGTTTACTTTGGGGGTTACTCAGTTTTCCTGACTATCTTTCATGTACATAGGTGGTATACATGTTATTTAATTTCTGTTTTTCTCCTGTTAATCTGCCTTTTATCACAGAAAAGTCTCAGCCAAGAACATAAAAGAGTAAGGAGAATATTAGTTTTCATGACTCCCTCCCCACCCACCACAGTGGCCAAGCAAGGCTTACTTCCTCTTCTATAAAATGAATTGCTTGACCAGGAGTGTTGACATGCTTTTTTCCAGCTTCCTGGTCTGTTGAATTGGCCTTCAGTTCCTACATTGGTTAGAGTTACACGTGTCCTTGCCAAAGCACTGGAGGATGATCCAACTTGTGATGAAACCAGATGCCACAGGGTCCAATCTGGCAGTCAGCAGGGACTTGGGTTGAACCAAGAAAGAGATAAAGTTTGTTTTCTATGCAAAAATCAGTACAGAGCTCTTCTGTCTCTTCTTTCTGCATTCTGTCAGTAACTACAGCTTAATCTAGAAACACCAGCCTTACCAGAACTGCTCAATGAAAATAATATACCCATCCACAGTAGTCATTCATCCAACACAGGTTGAATATATTCTCTGTACCAGGCACTATGCCACAGGTAGAATGGAGATGAAGAAAATATTCACAGGCCATGCTTTTTTGAGCTTCAGTCCTCAGGGTAGAGGGGAAGGTGAGCAGGTAAGGAGAATGATGGCTATTAATTGCATAAACAAAAGTAAGAGAGTCAGAGAAACCACGAATGAGAGGCAGTGAGGGCTGAGCTCAGGAGGTCAGGCTAAATATCATGGTCTTTCTTGTGAGCGCCAGAGGCCCCAGGGCCCACATATAGCTCTGTCTCTGCCTTCTCCCTCCCTTCATAGCAACCACATCATCCTGACAGTCACCGTTCCAATTTATCTTTTCTCCTTTGTAAAATGAAAAGGTTGAATTAAGTGATCTCTATGGTTTATTCCAGCCATGAACTTGTTCTTTTGATAAGATCTGCAGTTTACTTAGGCATAAATCACTAGACTATTACAAAGATTCTCAAGGATGTGTTGTGATCATGAAAACATGAGCCCTTGTAGATACTATTAAAAAAAAAAAAGATTTTGAAATAGTCTCCATACCAGGAAAATTGCAAAGTAATGCTTGTTGACCTGAAATAGACTGCCAGAAAACATAAACAAATGAATAGAAAAATACAAAATAGGCTATCAGATATTTCTCCAGCAAAGATGGGCTCACTTGGGATCAGCAGAGAATGGCAGTTTGAGAGTTTGCAACCATGACAGGCCACATGCAAATCCCTGCACAGCAAAGGAAGGAGAACAGTTTTTTATAAAGAAAAAGGTTGGGAGAGCTATATGTAAACTTAGAGTCCATGGTTTTCCATCAACTGAGTCCTGGCCAGGAAACAAAGGGAGTCTTTTTTCTTCCTGTTAGGCTCTACAATCATCTCAGGGAGTAGGGCCCCCTCACCCAAACTTCTGATCTCCCAACTTTAATTGACACTTCTGTTTATTTTCTTTAAGAGCATCTCACAAAGAAAATGATGGAGAACAGTGCAACTCAATCATTTTAGCTATTATTTCTTTTTTTTCCTTGTATGGAACACAATATAGTCAATTGCAAGAAAAGTTTCAGCTGCACAGTCAATAAACTCTAATGCTTCCCATACAAAAGCCGACTTGGAATGATGCTAACATTTATTCAAGTGTTTTCAGTTCCTTTTTTTCTTCTAGCCAGAGCCCTCTACCTTAGCAAAATAGATTCTGTTGAACAAAGAACATTCTTTACAATACTTCCCCACTTAGTGTTAGGTATCCTGCAACTTAGATGTTGAACCTTGTTTTTGTTCTAACTCCAGTCTAATACAGCTTTGTTATACAGTTTTGAAGAGGGCTTAGTTTTGTTTCCCTCTCAGAGTACATTTCTAAATTCACTCTCATGTTTTATTATGGTTATGAATGTCAAGAAGAGGAGAGCCTGAGTATTAAATGACAACTCAGAAAAAAATAATTAAACACCTTTGCAAAAACCAATTGGGAATAAATAATAGTAATTATCACCTGCCTAGTTTTAAGACATTTTTGCCATCAAATTCAATTGAATCCTTTCCGGATGTTGTGAGTAAATGGAAACATGTTCTATTTGGACAATGGATTGAGTTCAGTAGAAACACTAAATTTCTTTATTCCTCCACAGTGAGTTTGTTATAACAAGAGGTTATGATTTAAGACTTGAATGTGAGGCAAAACAATTTTCTTAGATTTTTTTTTTTTCCGTTTTGTCTAAGTGGTTGGTACAAATATTATTGCTTTTGTTTGAGGCAGGGAAGGGCTGTTTGCTTTGTGTAAAGAATCTGCGATTTAAAGTTCAGAACACAGTGGCTTACCCAGATGTCATGATAAGTAGATACATATTGAATAGAATGAAAATGTCATTAAAAAGGAGCCTGAATGAGGTTACAAATATGAGAGACAGGCTTTAAACATAAAGTGGAGATGAGAGTACTTTGGCTATTCAAGTCTAAACTTGAATAGTTTTTGGGGTTTTTTTCCCCCCCTGATGAGTGGAGTTTGTTGCTTTTAGTTTTTTAATTTAAAAAGGCAGACATTTGTGGCTTTTCAGGGAAAGGTCGGGGAAAGGCAGCAAGTGGAATGGTGACAGACTGATGGGTAGTAAAACTGCCCAGGCTGATGGGCAGGCTGCCCAGTGATTGCCTCATCTGTAGGAAGGGACTACGGTGGGTGATTAAAGGTGTGGATTCCCAAGTTAGCCTGCCAGCTCCATCACCTCCTCCTCTGAGTTATTTAGGTTGTGATGGCTTTAGATAAGTCTCTCTGTGCATCAGATTATTCACTAATGACACAGGTCTAACAGCACCGACTTGGCTAGGATTTTGTGAAGATTGAAATGAGATTCTACATACATAGTGTTCAGAAGAGTGTTTGTACATAATCTAATCAACTTGATAACAATGTCACATATGACTGAAGCCACTGCTAACAATAGGTGATAGATTTTAATGGTGATCACCCCCATACCTGAGAGATTAAATGAGACCCTTTATCTCAAAGTTTGTCAAAAGTAAGTAAATTTACTGGTGTTGAACAGAATGCACAAATCAATGGGAAGCTCTTTGGATACTTCTAATGCTTTCAGAAATATCAGGTGTTACATTTTAGTACAAAAATCTTGACTGTGCAGTCAAAAAGTAATTATTTCATGCAGAAAGTTTCTGAAAAGAACCAAAAGATTTTTTTTCTCAATATAATAACTTGTAATGTACTAGGAAATTGGATTTAGAAACACTTGTTTTTCTTTTGTGTCCTAAACCTATAGTGACTTTGACCCACCCTACAAGGTTGGCCTCCTTTCTGTGAAGACAATTTCAGATCATTATACCTTAGCGTGATTTGCCACCATAGTGTGAAAATATTTTTTAGAATTGACATTTTAACAATGTAGGCATTCTTTTAAGAGAACATCAGATATGCATCATTCTTTTAAATGATCTTTTAAATATGTAAGAAAAATTAAATTATTACTGGGAGACAAGTATGAACATTTACTGTATCACTCATGATACTGGACAACCTGAAGAGTCTATAGTATATAATTTATCATTTGTCGATAGTGAAAACAACCCAAATCAAGTAGTACTCAAATCACGTCTGGTGTTACAGCACATCAGAAATTGACTGCTGAGAACCTAGGGATTTCTTGGCCATTTAATGTCATGAAAAAAAGAATCTAAATTGAAATGTTAGGAGGAAATGACAGAGATATAACTGCTATTTAAAAAGGAATTTGATAATCTAAAAGTATGTAAGTGAATTTAAATAGTTTTGAAAGAGGTTGGGAAGATCCCCTGGAAAAGGAAATGGCAACCCACTCCAGTATTCTTGACTAAAGAATCCCATGGACAGAGGAGCCTGGCAGGCTAGAGTCCATAGGGTTGCAAAGAGCTGGACACAACTGAAGTGACTTAGCACAGCACAAATACCTTTTAATATTAATTTCATACTCTCCATGACACTGTATTAATAAGTACTAAGCATATACATATTATATATTAAATATATATATATAATTGGAATATTATTCAGCTTTAAAAAAGGAAATCTTGCCATTTGCAACAACATGGATGAACCTCTACAGAAATATGTTAGGTATAATAGACAAAGACAAACAATGCATGGCTTCATTATATCATTTATATGTAGAATCTAACAAAAAGCCATTCAAAATCACAGAAACAGATTAGAATGGTGGTTGGCAGAGGTCGAGGAAATAAAGAAATGCTAATAAAAGGGTAAAAACTTTCAGTTACAAAATGAATAAGGTCTCCGGATATAACATGGTAACTATAGTTGATGATATTGTATTATACAACTGAAATTTCTTAAGATAGTCAAACTTAACGTTCACACACAGAGAGAAAGGTAAATATGTAAGTTGATGGATGTGTTATTAACTCAATGGTTAGAGTCTATTCACAAAGTATATGTATATCAAATTATCACATTGTGCTCTTTAAATATTTACAAATTTTATTTGTCAGTTATAGCTCAATCAGGCTGAAAAAGAGGATTAAATACTGATTATTCAACTTTTTGTGAAGAGCCATTTTAAATCTCGGTTTTAAAACCAGATTTAATCTTAAAATATGTATTATTGCTGGAGGTGTGCATTTAGAACAGTGTGGAAGAAAGTCTGGAAGATAGATATTATTGTTGGGTTTTGCTTTCAGAGCATTTCCTGATACTATACAAGTGCATGCAAGAAATAAGTAAGAGAGCTAACATTTCCACAGTCCTCCAAGGTAATTGTGGGGTCATATAAAATGAAAATGATTTTTGCATCTACTGGTGGCTAAAGCTCACATACTTTTAATTTTTTTGAACATTTTATTTTGTATTAGGGTATAGCCAATGAACAATGTTGCACTGGATTTTGGTGAACAGTGAAGTACCCCGGCCATTCGTATACATGTATCCACAGAATTTTAATTTATAATGCAAGAATTAAAAGAGGGAGAGCCTTAAGACAGCAAGCATGGGAAGATTTCCTGTGGCTTTAGGAAATCAGATGGGGACTTATAAGGAATCAGAGATCATGAGCCATCTGGCCTCCTCTTCCATCTCAAGAGAAAGGAACAGTCCTCTTCCTCCTTTGACAATAAGGTAACTGGGACTGCTAGCAGGTAGGTTAATCGGCCTAAGGTCATGAAGGTAGAAAAAGAATGAGAACTCTCTAATCCCAGTGCAGGGTTTATTCTTTCTGTTACATCTGAATAGAAAGAAACTAGGGCAAAATCAAGTAGTACTTGCGGAAATTTGCCATTACTCAGAAAAAAAAACAAACTGGCAGGCTACAGTCCATGATATCACAAAGAACTGGACATGACTGAAGCAACTTAGGGAAGAGGCAGGGATGACAGTAATGGGGACAATATATCCTTATTAGCTGCTTTCTGGAAGATGTAGTTTGTGTCTACATGTTTCTAACATAAATGGCTAAATTATCTTTGAAAAATCTAACTGGTTGAATTCAAACTAGACAAACATAAAAGAACAGCTGTTAAGTTTGTAGTAGACTCAATTTGGGTCTTTTCTGGTTCCAATCCCTTTGAACAGAACCTGTATTCCCAATATCCACATCCATTATCTTAATATATGCAAGACTGCGGCATGTAGGGTGGCCATCTTCCCCAGTTATCCAAGATGCAGGGTTTTCTGTATTAAAATTAGGACAATCCCAGGCAAATCAGGACAGTTGGTCACTAACTGCTTATTGCTCATGGAGGAAAAGGCTGGCAGTGATGTGGCCACAAAGGTCTGCTTCCCAAGAAGCCTGATTCACTTAGAGGGGCCCCGTTGCTGAGAACTGGACAGATGTGCAGTGAATAGCTTGGATGAGAAAAGGAAAAAAAAAATGGCCTGGATTCCCAATGGTTTCCACATTCCTGATTTCAGTGGTCCATAAGGATCCAAAATAAACTAGTATAACAAATTGCCCGGGTTTTATTTATCGTTCTGGTTTAAATTAGTGGAACTCGGTTTCTGTTATTCAGGACTAAAATAACTTTTGTTAATATAATATCCATCTCCAGCACTGTCCAAACAAGCAAAAAAATGTTTTAAAATCTCACACCCTACTGAGGGTGGGTCAGTAGTATCTTGTTTGTGCACCATAGGGAGAATTATTAATAGTTTCTGGAGCAGTAGCAACATCTATCCATTAATGCTTCAGAAAGCAAAGCACTAATGGAAAAGTGGTGTCTAGTTTCCAATTTTCTTTGTTAATGAGCACATTTCATTCTGAGGCCAACAATGACTAGTTCTGATTCCCTGGTGGTGGGGAAGTTCTAATCTGAGTGCTATCCTGGTCTGTTTTGAAATCACAGTGCAGATAAAGGCTTAAATGTCCTAGGTTGAAAACAGGTTTGGAAACTAAAATGGTACAAAAACTAGAATGTTTTACAAAGTGTTGTCCTTGGACATCTGGAGTCAGAGGTATAGTGATATCTGACTTCCCAGGTAGCTCAGCTGGTAAAGAATCTGCCTGCTATGAGGGAGACCCCAGTTTGATTCCTGGGTCAGGAAGATCCCCTCGAGAAGGGATAGACTACCCACTCCAGTATTGTTGGGCCTCCCAGTGGCTCAGATGGTAAAGAATCAACCTGCAATGCAGGAGACCTGGTTTGATCCTTGGGTTGTGAAGATCCCCTGGAGGAGAGCATGGCAACCCACTTGAGTATTCTAGCCTGGAAAATCCCCATGGACAGAAGAGCCTAGCAGGCTACAGTCCATGGGGTTGCAGAGTCGGACACAACTGAGTGATTAAACACACACACACACCATCTATGACATATCCATACATGCACATATACCCTGGGCGTGACAAAATAAGTCACTATTTTAAGCCAGAGTGTCAGAAAGATTTCAATTTGAATTTAAGTTGTTTCTGACATTGTCTGCCCTCCTCACTAGAATATAAAGTCCACGACGGCAAAGTCTTGTCTTCTCAAATACTGCCATATCTCCGGTTCCTGGCACACAGTAAGTCAGAGAGTGCATGAGCAAGTGAATGAATGAATAGGTGGATGAAGAAGCAAACAAACCTCAGTTCAATTCCCAGCTCTTCCACTTCCAGGCTATGCTGCCTTTAGCAAGGTGCCTGGCTTCCCTGGATCCTAATTTCTTCATCTCTAAAGTGAGCATAATTATCACCTCCCCAAAGAGTTGTTATAAGGAATAGCTGAGATGATTTGTCTAAATCCTCTAAATAGTAGGCTAGAACTTAGTATGTATTCAACAAATTTTCCTTCCCCCTCAAGGTATCACTTTCCTAGGGATATCAAAAGCACTGTAAAGCGAGGCTTCACATGTCATCAGAGTAATTATTGGGTGATGTGTCATGAATTCAATGTACCCAAATGTTGAAATCCTATCATTTATCCACTAAGATTTCCCTGCCACTGTACGTTCCTTAAAAATGGAAATATTTCTCAATAAAATATTCATAAGATCATCTTTATCTTAATAAAGTGAAAGTGAAAGTTGCCCAGTTGTGTCTGACTCTTTGTGAACCCAAGGACTCTACAATCCATGGAATTCTCCGGGCCAGAATATTGGAGTGGGTAGCTGTTCCCTTCTCCAGGGGATCTTCCCAACTCGGGATCTAACCCAGGTCTCCTCCACTGCAGGCATATTCTTTACCAGTTGAGCCACCAGGGAAGCCCAAGAATACTGGAATGGGTAGCCTATCCCTTCTCCAGCAGATCTTTCCAACCCAGGAATCGAACCAGGGTCTCCTACATTTCAGGTGGGTTTTTTACCAGCTGAGCTACCAGGTAAGCCCATCTTAATAAAAATGGCTTTCAGTTCTTTTTTTTTCTATGACTTAAAATGTCCTGTAGAAGAAATAGAAAGCCAAGGATGCCAAAGAGCAGCTTCAGAGAGGTCTAGAGAGTTCGTTTAATCTAAAATCACAGCTTGAAATTAGAGTCACAGCCAAATTATCAGAGATGAGACAACTGGTTCTAGGACAGGAACAGCTAAGGAGACTTTCCTTAAGCATGGACATCAGTCACTATAGGTTGACAGGGTTTCTGCGACATGACCCATGGGTACTCATGGTGCCAAATTCCCAAGTGGCTGAGAAACAAACTGAATCGTTTTATTGGTTAGTGGGATGATCACATTAAATTACACTAGAGATACGATTATTCCAAAGACCTTAAGATTTCACCATAGTATAGCTAAGTGGACTGGACTGGAAGAAACACAAGCTGGAATCAAGATTGCCAAGAGAAATATCAATAACCTCAGATATGCAGAAGACACCACCCTTATGGCAGAAAGTGAAGAGGAGCTAAAGAACCTCTTGATGAAAGTGAAAGAGGAGAGTGAAAAAGTTGGCTTAAATCTCAACATTCAGAAAATGAAGATCATGGCATCCGGTCCCATCACTTCATGGGAAATAGATGGAAAACAGTGGAAACTGTGTCAGACTTTATTTTTCTGGGCTTCAAAATTACTGTAGATGGTGAGTGCAGCCAT
Organism: Aepyceros melampus; assembly: GCA_006408695.1. Classification (NCBI taxonomy): domain Eukaryota; kingdom Metazoa; phylum Chordata; class Mammalia; order Artiodactyla; family Bovidae; genus Aepyceros; species Aepyceros melampus. Next base: position 221,333 of record SJXQ01000453.1, on the reverse strand, counting down.
GAAATTAAAAGACATTTACTCCTTGGAAGAAAAGTTATGACCAACCTAGATAGTATATTCAAAAGCAGAGACATTACTTTGCTGACTAAGGTCCATCTAGTCAAGGCTATGGTTTTTCCAGTAGTCATGTATGGATATGAGAGTTGGACTGTGAAGAAGGCTGAGCACCGAAGAATTGATGCTTTTGAACTGTGGTGTTGGAGAAGACTCTTGAGAGTCCCTTGGACTGCAAGGAGATCCAACCAGTCCATTCTGAAGGAGATCAGCCCTGGGGTTTCTTTGGAAGGAATGATGCGGAAGCTGAAGCTCCAGTACTTTAGCCACCTCATGCAAAGAGTTGACTCACTGGAAACGACTCTGATGCTGGGAGGGATTGGGGGCAGGAGGAGAAGGGGACGACCGAGGATGAGATGGCTGGATGGCGTCACTGACTCCATGGGCGTGGGTCTGGGTGAACTCCGGGAGTTGGTGATGGACAGGGAGGCCTGGCGTGCTGCGATTCATGGATCGCAGAGTCGGACACGACTGAGCGCCTGAACTGAACTGAACTGATAGCTAAGATAGCCCCAGTCCTAATGTGATTCCATCTATTACCTGTGCTTTCTTTTACTCCTAAAGGTAGAAAAGAAAGGAACTGGCCACAGTCAACTACTCTCTTTTTTTATACCATCCTTCCCACAAAGGATGCACTGAACAGTCTCTTTTAAGCAGCTCACACCCCACTCTAGCCTTTGAAGTAGACTGAGCCTCTGACATTGGTACCTTCTCACCTCACATCTCTTTACTGGCCTTGAAATACCTCACTAACTCTCGTCTCTTCTTTCCCCATAGTCTATAGCCTAAAAATGCCTGGAATCCCTGGATTACAGAGAATTTAGAATCAGGGAAAAGTGCCTTGAAGCACATTAGCTTGTAGACCTCTAACACTGGGGGACTTCAAGACTTCCCCTTATTCACTGAATCTTCTTCAGTGACACACTTCCCTTGCCTACCTCCATCTGCCACCCCCGACCCAGAAAACCTTTGGAAGTGGAAAGCCCTTTTAAAAATAAAATTCTAATTTCTTTTGGTTGCCTACATATGTTTTTAATAGTCTACCACATCCAAGTGTGTGCAATTATGGGTGGATTGTTGCTAATCAACCTGGTTTGGCTGAGATACAGCTTCCTCTTATCTCCTTACACATCCCCTTGTGTAGTTTTGAGCCAACATTGGATGGCTCTCGACTGAATAAACAGACATAAATAAAACAGTTCTTTGTATAAACATAAACTTTATTTTTATAGAAAGCAGTGCTCATGTTTGTTGCTTTTTAACATCCTCATACCTTTAGTCCAGCCAAAACTGTCTTCTCTCTTACAGAAATCTGTGCTGCTAATATTTCTTAGAGAAAGAATTCTAAGTCACGGAGGGAGGGATGACCTAAAAATCTCATCAGTGTCCTAAATTCTGTACTAGTAATTTTAGAACCATAATTTTAGAACATGAGATTGCACTGAGGAGCTAATAATACTACTAAAACATGTTGCTATCTTTCCTAAGCCTAGATCAAAGGTTTTATAAGTAAAGAACACCAAAGCTATAAAAAAAATTAATAATTACTAAGCCATGTGCAAGACAATCGAAATCTTTTATTTCGAGAGGCCACCTTATATTTTCTATATACTAAAGGTAGAAAAAGAAGGAAAGAACAGCAAAATCTTATTTACTATCAGCTTATCTCAATGGTTAAAGGTAGGTTTTCAAGTAGAAAGTCCCTGATTTATGGCTTAACATTTCATAAAGATTTCCTCTGCTATTTAAACTTTCCTGATTCTGAAGAGAAGAAAACAGGAGTCAGTTCCTGGGGTCATTGTTTATTATTTATTTAAAGGTCTTCCAGGAAACTCTTGTGATCCATGATAACTATGCCCAATTCATTATTTTCTCTATCATCAATTACCATGTTAAACTGCTGAAGGTTTGCTACAGACTACACACTTTGCTAAGATCTAAGAGTAAAATGCTAACCCTAACCCTACTTTCAATACAATAGCTCAGTCAAAGCTCATGTTTTCTGAGCTTTCAATGCCCCTCTTAGAATGACAAGACCATTGTCATCTGTTTTGGGACTCCCCTACCCTCCTTCTAGTGCTCTGCCTTCTCCAAAGGCTCTGCTCTATAATGCCACTTGAAAAATAGTTCCCGTTTTGTGAGTAGTCTATGAATAACTTCTTTCCCTCTCTTAACCTGTGCCTACAATTCACCTTCCCCAATAGACAGAATCTACTATAACAGAAGTTAGAATAATATATGAGCATAGTCTTTCAAGGAATAATATATTTTTAAAGAGAACCATTGGAATGGATAAAGTTTAACTCAAGATATGAAGCCTCCAGCAATGAGTTTTCAGGCCATGGGGGTACCTACTGTCTTCCATTAATTATTGTTTACAAGAAGCAGAAATACATTATCATATATACGATAATAAGAGTACAGGCATTTCATGAGCCAAGAACAGACAGTGAAGACTAAATGGGCACTTGGTAGAATTTTAACTAGAAACTAGGGACTAGCCAATTTCTAACTTCTATTCTTCTGAGTTCCATTTCCTTTCTCAACTATCCTTTTCTACTTCACCCTGCACATGACTCAGTGTGACCAGCAGTTCCAACTCTATGTCAAACAGTTTCAGCCCTTCTGCCCATCACCAACTATAACCAGTCTTAGTTTTTCAGTTTAAATATGACGGAGAGAAACAAGGAGAGAATATGAGTCAGTCTGTTGATCTCACTCATCTCTTCAAGCCAAGCTATAGAATTTGCTGGCTAGCCATTGCGTATGCAGATATTGGATAATGTGGTTACTCCTGGCCCAGTTCTGGTTTCAGAAAGTATCAAGATACCAAAGAGAGGGAAAAAAAGATATCAAAGCAATAGTCTCAAGAGTGGACATCTTTGTCTTGTTCCCAATCTTAGAGGAGATGCTTTCTGTTTTTCAGCATTGAGGATAACATCTGCTGTGAGTTTGCTATAAATGGTCTATCCACATGCTGTACACGGTGAGGTAGGTTCCCTCTATACAATAAGTCAGAAAGAGAAAAACAAACATCGTATATTAACACATATATGTAGAATCTAGAAAAATGGTAAAGATGAATTTATTTGCAAAGCAGAACTAGAGACACAAACATAGAAAACATACATATGGATACCAAGGGGGCTAGGGGTAAGTGGAAGTGAGATGGATTGGGATATTGGGATTGACATATATGCATTACTATGTGTAAAACAGGTAACTAATGAGAACTAACTTTACAACAGAGTGAACTCCACTCAATGCTCTGTGCTGAACTAGGCAGAAACTACACAGCAGAAATTAACACAACGTTGTAAAGCAACAATACTCCAATAAAATTTTTAAAAGGGAAAAGAAAAAAAGATACCAAAGTATGTAGGTCTGTCTAAAGTTCAATCTGCATAAGGAAGACTGTTTTAGAAGTCTGTGGCTAGGGGCAGGCAATGAAACATATTTAGGGGACTTAACTTCTGTATTCCTACCTTAAGATATCCATGGGTTGTTTTATAGTATGTTCAGCCCTCCCTCTTTTCTTTCTTTCTAATTATTAAAAGTTTTCTTGATTCAAGTCCACTTCACATTTGTTTGCTAGCTTTTCACATCTCTTTCATTATCCTTCACTTTAAGGCCCCAACCTTCAGAATCTACTTAGTATTGAAACAAGGCAAAACCCACATGGATCATCTATCCAGTGAGCACGATTGTCCACTTCTACAGCAATCATGATAGAGGGTGCTCAGATTTTCTCCCTCTGCTGCAACACACTATGACCGTAATTTTGAGTATCATAGAGACAAGTGAGCAAGAAGGGTACATTCATAAGTGCCCTTTACAATGGATCCAAAGAGGAATGAAGGGGCCTCTACACTGCCCTCTTTTTAGTTCACAAGAATGGACGGGTTCTGCCTCAAAACAAAATAATTTGGTTTCTTTTCTACATCGACCTGGCCTCTTTAAATCTCTACCTCCCTTGCCTTTCTCATTCTCTGTCCTCCCAGTATGTTATCCATAATCTCAGCTGTTGAGGGAAAACACATTTTACTACAAATGGCAAATTGTCCCCTTGCACAAAATACACAGGAGTCCAAGAAACTATGCCATGGCAGATAGAAAATAAAATCATCTACCCTAATCCAAAAATCCTTTATGAAATGCCCCTCATTTCACAGACTCAACCATCCTATGGTTATATCACAAACTTCATTTAATAATGATGTATTTGATGACATGGGAAACGTGCAAAGTAAATATTATTTTGCGTCCTTCAGATACAACTCTCTGATGCCTAGGAATGCTTGAATATCAGAGGAATAGTGAAGAGACTAGAAGGAGAACTCAGCTTAGTCCTCTGGGTCTATTATTGTATTGGATCTGTCTTGACTAACCTTGTGACTTTTGACAAATGGTTTAACTCCGAAGGGGGCTCAGTTCCCTCCAAAATCAAGTGCTGAGTTAGCTGCTAAAGCAAATGATGCTGGTTTCCAGGAGTCATTCTCCCCGCTTCTTCCTTGCTGGTAGAATAGATCTCCTACTATAAAGCTGAAAATATCAAGTCACTTCTCCAGTTTTCTGTGTGGCTAGGACGTGTACACCTAACCAGTCTCAGCCAATGGAAAGAGATTGTTTTGCTTGGGGTATTCCTGGAAAGTGTTTCCCCACTAACAGCAATAAATTTCCCTCCTACATGCTTTTGGAACTCCATGCTTGGAGCTGTGGTAGCTGTCGTACAACCGTGACATGGAAGCTATAAAATTATATGGAATCTGACCCTGATCTCCTTGTCATTACTGAGCTGCTGAATTACCAACATTAGAATTCATTTAACAGTTTCTCATTTTATAAGCTATTTAGGGGACTATTCCATTACCTATAGCCAAAATCATTCTTATTGAATAGATGTTATTCTAAGACCCTTCCCACTTTTAAAAATATATGAGCCCACAAGAAAGAGAGGGGTGGGAGGGAGGAAAATTGTCCCCTTAAAAAAAAAAAAAAAAAAAAAAAAGAAAACACAAATCTTGATTTTTAAGGACCAATAGTAAAGAGACTTCTAAAAGTGATTCTCTTCCCAAGTAGCACTAAAGAACCTGCCTGCCAATGCAGGAGACATAAGAGACACGGTTCAACCCCTGGGTCAGGAAGATCCCCTGGAGGAGGGCACAGCAACCCACTCCAGGATTCATGACTGGAGAATCCCATGGACAGAAGAACCTGGAGGGCTACAGTCCCTGGGGTCGCAAGGAGTTAGACACAACTAAAGTGACCTAGCAGCAGCATAGTGAGAGTAAGGAACCGCTGATAACAGTGTGACTTAAAGAGCACAAGCTATGTTGCTAAGTCGCTTCAGTTGTGTCTGTGTGACCCCAGAGATGGCAGCCCACCAGGCTCCCCCGTCCCTGGGATTCTCCAGACAAGAACACTGGAGTGGGTTGCCATTTCCTTCTCCAGTGCATGAAAGTGAAAAGTGAAAGGGAAGTCGCTCAGTCGTGTCCGACTCTTCGCGACCCCATGGACAGCAGCCCACCAGGCTCCTCCATCTATGGGATTTTCCAGGCAAGAGTACTGGAGTGGGTCGCCATTGCCTTCTCCCAAAGAGCACAAGCTATGAACTTACCCCAAATATCTCCCACTGCCTTTGTTCCTTGGTTGGGGGAAGAAGCATCTGTAGCACCCTGTATAATATCTTGACTGTCCATCATTTGGACACCCTCCCTCTATTTTAGGAATCTGTCTCCCACTATGGAAGTCAAATGGATATTAGATCTCTTTCTAGCCTGGCAGCCAGTGTAAGGGAAAATGGCTAAGGCCTGGTCAATCTAGTGCTTTTACACAGGAGTTTGAATCTTGAGGACTGGAGATGAGGGATGTCAAAGCAATTCTAAAATTATCAACTGTGGAGTCCTTGGCAGAGAAAGGGCAGTGAAGGGCTCACCAATGATGACTCTTGAATCAGACTGTTGCTATGCTGTGAATGTGAATGAAAATTCTTGATGCCCTGGTCTCCCTTAGTCCTGCCTGTATTTTGACACTGGTTCTCCAACAGCTAATGAGAGCTATCCCCAATATATTCTAAATAGTTTTCTGGTTTTGGTTAATCAGAGCTTGTTTTTGTTTATTACAACTAAGAAATCTGACTGGTAGAAGCCAAAATCTTGAATGTGAAAAAAATGTGTCTTCAAAAGTCTAGATTTCATACAAACTTGTGCAAATAAAATTTGGAAGAACAGCTGAGTGTGGGAAGAACAGTTGTAATGTTATGATACCTTCTATCTTTCCCCAAAGAGGGACATCAGTCTTGGGAGACACAGAGAAGTGAGCCAGACTTCCCTGAGCAGGCCTAAGCATCTCTGCTGGTCCCCTTCTTGTGAACACGACATCCCCTTCCCCAAAGACTTTAGAACAAGTGGTTACTAATGGTACAAGCAAATGGTCTCATTTCTTACTGCCATCTTTTAGGGAGAGTTGTCACTGTCCTTCAAATGTATACTTAGTGAGGAATGTGTGTTTGAGAGGCAACAGTGAGAAGAGTATGACTCTTACGATGTGTGACCCCTGCAGAAATGGGTAGAGAAAAAGAGGTCTACAAATTTTCCGTTTATGATGGAATTATTCCCCTTTCCCTCCAAATACCAAATTTCCTGCTATAATGATAAAAACAATTAAAATAAATAAACCTGAAGGAAAACAAATGATACATCAAAACAAAAATGAGCAGATAATTGGAGGTTAATGTTGTTGGTAAAAAAAAATACAATGTCTAAAAGAAAAGCAAAAATATTATTGTTAAAAAAGAAACAGGTGAGCATATGATTTTATCCTGTTACCAGTTACTCAGGTTTGAGATCAAACCTGAAATCACTGGGCTATCCCGTCTGTTTTGTACTATGCTGCTGCTGCTGCTGCTGCTAAGTCGCTTCAGTCGTGTCCGACTCTGTGCGACCCCATAGATGGCAGCCCACCAGGCTCCCCCGTCCCTGGGATTCTCCAGGCAAGAACACTGGAGTGGGTTGCCATTTCCTTCTCCAAGGCATGAAAGTGAAAAGTGAAAGGGAAGTCGCTCAGTCGTGTCTGACCCTCAGCGACCCCATGGACTGCAGCCTTCCAGGCTCCTCTGTCCAGGGGTTTTCGAGGCAAGAGTACTGGAGTGGGCTGCCATTGCCTTCTCCACTGTGCTGCTGAGGCCTAGTTTGGGACAGAGAAGATGATCAATAAATAAGTTGACTAAAAGAAATGAGCTCTATAGCCTCTCAAGGCAATAGAAATAAACACAAAAGTAAACAAATGAAACCTAATTAAACGTACAAGCTTTTGTACAACAAAGGAAGCCACAAACAAAACACAGAGACAACCTACAGAATGAGAAAAACTATTTGCAAACGGTATAACCAAAGGCTTAATTTCCAAAATACACAAACTGCTCATACAGCTCAACAAGACAACAACCAGCCCAATGAAAAAACGGGCAGAAGAACCTAGTAGACATTTATCCAAAGAAGACATGTTGATAGTCAAGTGGCACATGAGATGCTCAATATCACTATTATTAGAGAAATGCAAATCGGGACTACAAAGAGGTACCACCTCACACCGGTCAGAATAGTCATGATTAGAAAGTCTACAAATAGCATTGTTAGTGGGAATGTAAGCTGGTTTTGGAGAACAGTATGGCGGTTCCTCAAAAGACTAAAAATAGAGTTGCCATATGATCCAGCAATCCCCCTCCTGGGCATATATCTGGACAAAACTAACAACTCAAAAAGAACATGCACTCCTATATTCAAAGAAGCACTGTTCACAACAGCCAAGACAAGGAAAAACCTAAATCCATTGCCAGATGAATGGATAAAAAGGATGTGGGGGGTGTGTGTGTGTATACCTATAAATATATATAAAATTCAACCATAAAAAAGAAGGAAAAAATGCCATTTGCAGCAACATGGATGGACCTAGAGATACTCGTACTAAGTGAACTAGTCAGAAAGACAAATATCACATGATATCACATGTATGTGGAATCAAAAATATGACACAGTGTGGAGATTGCTTAAAAAACTGGAAATAGAACTGCCATATGACCCAGCAATCCCACTTCTGGGCATACACACCAAGGAAACCAGAATTGAAAAAGACACGGGCACCCCAGTGTTCATCACAGTTCTGTTTATAATAGCCAGGACATGGAAGCAACCTAGATGTCCATCAGCAGATGAATGGGTAAAAAAGCTGTGGTACATATACACAATGGAGTATTCAGTTCAGTTCAGTCACTCAGTCATGTCTGACTCTTTGCCACCCCATGAATCACAGCATGCCAGGCCTCCCTGTCTATCACTAACTCCCAGAATTCACTCAGACTCATGTCCATCGAGTCGGTGATGCCATCCAGCCATCTCATCCTCTGTCGTCCCCTTCTCCTCCTGCCCCCAATCCCTCCCAGCATCAGAGTCTTTTCCAGTGAGTCAACTCTTCGCATAAGGTGGCCAAAGTCCTGGAGTTTCCGCTTTAGCATCATTCCTTCCAAAGAACACCTAAGACTGATCTCCTTTAGGATGGACTGGTTGGATCTCCTTGCAGTCCAAGGGATTCTCAAGAGTCTTTACTCAGTCATTAAAAAGAATATATTTGAATCAATTCTAATGAGATGGATGAAAGTGGAGCCTATTACACAGAATGAAATAAGCCAGAAAGAAAAACACCAATACAGTATAATAACGCATATATATGGAATTTAGAAAGATGGTAAAGATAACCCTGGATGTAATACAGCAAAAGAGACACAGATGTATAGAACAGTCTTTTGGACTCTGTGGGAGAGGGAGAGGGTGGGATGATTTGGGAGCATGGCATTGAAACATGTATATTTTCATAAATCCCAGTCCAGGTTTGATGGAGGATACAGGATGCTTGGAGCTGGTGCACTGGGATGACCCAGAGGGATGGAGTGCGGAGGGAGGGGGGAGGGGGGNCCTCATCTGACAACTTTTCAAATATGTCTCTTGGCTGAGTAGAGATCCTTTTTAAAAAATTGAATCATTTATTTACAATGTTGTGATGATTTCTTCTGTATAGCAAAGTGATTGTTATACATATATATATTCATTTTTATATTCTTCTCTATTATGTTTTATCACAGGATATTGAATATAGTTCCCTGTGCTATGCGGTAGGACTATGTTGTTTATTATATATAAGTATGTAAAATAGTTTGCATCTGCTGACCCCAAACTCCCATTTCATCCCTCCTCCACCTCCCCTCCCTCTTAGCAACCACAAGTTGCTCTCTATGTCTGTGAATCATGTGTACACCCATGGTGGATTCATGTCAACGTATAGCAAAACCAATACAATATTGTAAAGTAATTAGCCTCCAATTAAAATAAATATTTAAAAAATCAAAAATAAAAAATTAATTAATTAAAAAAATATGACACAATGAACTTAACTATGAAACAGAAACAGATTCACAGACATAGAGAACAACTTGTGGTTGCTAAGAGGGAGGGGAGGTGGAGGAGGGATGAAATGGGAGTTTGGGGTCAGCAGATGCAAACTATTTTACATACTTATATATAATAAACAACATAGTCCTACCGCATAGCACAGGGAACTATATTCAATATCCTGTGATAAAACATAATAGAGAAGAATATAAAAATGAATATATATATGTATAACAATCACTTTGCTATACAGAAGAAATCATCACAACATTGTAAATAAATGATTCAATTTTTTAAAAAGGATCTCTACTCAGCCAAGAGACATATTTGAAAAGTTGTCAGATGAGGGAGTTTGACAAGGAGCTCCTTGTTAATTTTTACATGCTCTTTCCAGAAACATAGGTTGTCTATAACATGCAATAGATTGTGCCCTGCAGGTATGGAAATGGACTGAAAATGGTTCTTGCCCAGAAGTGCCTGGAGGACATAGAATCCCCCCATCTCATCTTGTACCCCTTGCTCTCTAACGGACAAACATGTACAAAAAAAAGAAAACAGGAATCAAGATGACTAGATTATAATATAGTAAAAGAAAAATACAAGATTCAATAGATAAGAGATACAGAGAAATCCAAAGATAAGATGAAAATGAATAATGAAAAGGAAAACAAATCAGAGATCCAAAAGATAATACAAATCCAAAAGGGAAAAGCTTTTTGAAAAAACCTAATTCAAAGTAAGAAAGTGCCCAGACTGACGCAAAACCCTCAGTGATGTGTGTATGTGTGTGCATTTTAAGTGACAGTATAAATCCATTCTCAGTAAAGCTAACAAAAACATAAACAACTGAAGCAAGCAGCAAAAATCAAACCATTTTCTTTATGGGAAGTTTTGAGTGGTTTTCATGAACAGAGGCTAAGGGGACAGAGAGCAGAGAAAGGACCATCTATCCTAATTGTCCTAATTCCCAGGACAATTATCTTCCTCAGTTTCTTACCCAGTGAAGATATACTATCTCAGAATACAATCTGAGTGGGACTTCCCTGGCAGTCCAGTGGTTAAGACTTCATGCTTCCAATACAGAGGGCACTCGTGTGATCCCTCATTGGCACATGCCAAATGGTACAGAAATAAAATATAATAATAGTAAATATTATTATTAAAAAATAAAAGAGAACACAGCCCCAGCAATCGTGCAAGCATACAGCTGTCAGTGTTTGCTTTTGTTTCTTTGGTAACCAAAATACCCTCTAGTGAGCCCATATTGTATATATGTCAAGGTGTTCAGTCGTGTCCGATTCTTTGCAACCCCAGGGACTTTAGCCCACCAGGCTCCTCTGTCCATGGAATTCTCCAGGCAAGAATACTGGAGTCAGTAGCCATTCCTTTCTTCAGGGAATCTTTCTGACCTAGGGATGAAACCCAGATCTCCCACAAGGCAGGCAGATTCTTTGCTATCTGAGCCACCAGGGAAGTCCCCAAAATAAAGCTAGCCACTTATTCATATTAGCTATCTTATTTAATTCCCTACACAATGCTAGTGAGGTTCAACAGTTCTCAAATTATTTTCCATACCCTGTGTATTCATGTCCTACTGCTGCTGTAATAAATTAGAACACACTTCTAACAGTTCTGAAGGCCAGAAATCCAAAATGGGCTTTACAGGGCTAAAATCAAGATGCTGGGGCAAGCTGGATCACTCTGGAAGCTCTAAGGGAGAATCTATTTCCTAGCATTTTCTAGATTCCAGAGGCTGTCCTTGAACCATGGCTTATGGCACTGTATCAGAATACATTTTCTTGCTGTTTCTTTCTGCACATTGCCTTCTCTTTTAATTCTGATTTTTTGCATGCATCTCATAATAATAAGGATGCTTCTGATTATATCAGGTCTATCCAAACAATCGAGGGCAATCTCCCCACCTCATAATCCCTAAATTAATCACACTACAAAGTCCATTTTGCCATAAAAGGTAACATTATTATATTCTCAGGATTAGAATGTGAGCATCTTCAGAGACCACTACTCAGCCTGTTACAGACTATGTCAGAATTACCCAAAGGGTGGATAGTTAATAGTACTGAGTCCATGTTCATGTCTGAGTTTGGGTAATTAAGTTAAAGTTATATAAGCTGGGTAAGTGCTATATGTCAACTCTCTTAGAATTTTGGTAACATTTCTTTTTTTTTTTTTAATTAATTTTTATTTTTTTAGTTTGTTTTGCTTTACAATACTGTATTTGTTTTGCTACACATTGACATGGATCAGCCACGAGTGTACATGATCTCCCAATCCTGACCCCCACCTCCCCCCTCCCACCTCACACCCTCTCTCTGGATTATCCCCGTGCATCAGTCCCAAGCATCCTGCATCCTGCATCAAACCTGGACTGGTGATTCGTTCTGAGTCTAAAATTAGTGAAAAACAAGAAAATGTCACTGAGGACATAAACAGGCACAAAGAATTTCCTGGGTGTTTTATTAAAAACAAAGATTCCTAGGTTTCTAGGTTCCTCCCAGGATTATAGAAACACATTTTCCAAAGACAGAGTCTGAGAATCTATCATTTAGACAAGCACATGATCTCACAGGCATGTTTGACAGTTGCTAACTTGAGATTATGACAATACTATCCAAAATGTGATCCACCACTCCAGCACTCTTTTTTTGTTTGGTTGGTTTTTTTTTTTTTTCCCATTTATTTATTTAAATTTTAATTTCTACTTTATTTTACTTTACAATACTGTATTGGTTTTGCCATACATTGACATGAATTCGTCTCAGGCGTACATGAGTTCCCAATCCTGAACTCCTCCCTCCCCCAACCTCCCACCCCATATCAACTCTCTGGATCATCCCCGTGCACCAGTCCCAAGCATCCGTATCCTGTATCGAACATAGACTGGCGATTCATTTCTTACATGATAGTATACATGTTTCAGTGCCATTCTCCCAAATCCTCCCACCTTCTCCCTCAGAGTCCAAAAGTCCATTCTATTCGTTACCAGGCTCCTCCATCCATGGGATTTTCGTACCTCTTGCCTGGAAACTCCCATGGATGGAGGAGCCTGGGAGGCTGCAGTCCATGGGGTCGCTAAGAGTCGGACACGACTAAGCGACTTCCCTTTCACTTTTCACTTTCATGCATTGGAGAAGAAAATGGCAACCCACTCCAGTGTTCTTGCCTGGAGAATCCCAGGGACGAGGGAGCCTGCTGGGCTGCCGTCTATGGAGCTGCACAGAGTCGGACACGACTGAAGCAACTTAGCAGCAGCAGCAGCAAGCCTACCCCAAACCTACCAATTCAAATCTCTCCTGGTTGTGGGGACCAGGAAGCTTGTGTCTTAATTTCTTCATGTGATTCTTTTGCATAATATATTTCAATATGTACTAGGCAACACATAAGTAAGGCATGGGGCATAACTCTCCAGCTATTATCATCTCCAGTTACTTCAAGCCTGAGAGAACTGAGGATCAGTTAAACGAGGTACTCAAAGTAAAATTGCTAGTATATGCCAAAACTGAGACAAAGTCCAGGTGTGTTTGAAATCTACAACAATTTGTCATTTAATTCTGATATTTCATCTTTAAGTAAAAGTCTTCCCCCAAATGTACATATATTACTCTGCAGGAAAGTGAAAGTGAAGCCACTCTGTCATGTCCAACTCCTTGCAACCCCATGGACTGTAGCCTGCCAGGGTCCTCCATCCTTGGAATTTTCCAGGCAAGAATAGTGGAGTGGGTTGCCATTTCCTTCTCCAGGGGATCTTCCTGACCCAGGGATCACATTACTCTGCATAGATAAATCATTAAGATGAACAAATTATATTCATTCATTGAACATGAACGAGGTAACCTGTTACTGAAAGGTTGTTGTTGAATCACGACACCGGGATTCTTGGCCTCCGGAGGAGAAGAATTCAATCCGGGGCCAGAGATGAGGCTTGATCGCTCAGAGCTTTTGTGTAATAAAGTTTTATTAAAGTATAAAGGAGATAGAGAAAGCTTCTGACATAGGCATCAGAAGGGGATAGAGAGACTACCCACTTGTTAGTGTTAGCAATGGAGTTATATACTCTCCAGTGAATCCAAAGAATGTCTGGAGGTTGTAAAGTCCTCACCAGACCTACTCCCATAATTTACATTTTAAGATAACAGAATTAGCCAGAAGGTTTAATCCAGAGACTGTCCTCAGGCAGAATATATTGTCATATAATCCTAAGGAATGTAGAGAAGAAAAAAGTGTGTCCTTTCTTCCTCCTTGAGAATTCCAGACCCCTCTCTCCTTGGGAACCCCTAGACTTCTTATCAACCTGCCTAGGAAATGACTCTCTCATTACAATCAGGGACTTGAAGGAATGAGACTCAGAATAGTCAGTTTGATGGTCAAAGGAAAATCTGATATCATAGCCCTTGAACATACTGACCCAACCATATATTTCAAAACTTCAATCCAAATAGTTCTTCCTTCAATTTTTTTATTCAATTGTCATTAAAAGATGTTTACATTTCTTAGATATAACTTAGGTATAACTTCCATATTTTCTGGGATTATGATTAATGCCAGAAAATATGATTATCTTACTTACAAAGGGACAGTCAAGGAAGCAGATTATGTTTGGTAAAAGGGACATTTGGTAAGGCAACTCAAAGCAAAGAAAGAATATGCCGCAGAAAAGCACTCTGCGAGGTTGAGCATCACAGCAGAGTGAGTCTGACGGTCATGATGATGTTGGACACTCATGTTCTGAGCATCTTCCTTAGGACCGCTCTCCACTGTGGTCCAACCTGATGGAAGTGATGGGCCTGAATGATTGACAGCCAACCCTGGAAAAGAGGCCTCAAAAGAGAGGCTCCAAGAGAGGCAGCAGAGGAGGCAGAGATTTAAAATCCTCTATAGAGGAAGGGAGAATTTTGCTCCAGGACCTTAAGAAGAATAATTAAGTGTGAAGTGGGAGTCATGAATGGCCCACCTTCACTGAGGTCAGAGGACAAGTGGATGAGAGTAACAGCCGCTCACAACTGTGGATTCTATGTGAGCTAAAAAGATAAAATCCAACTCAAGTTATGGTTTTCAGGACTCCGGTGTGCTTGTCCAGTGGACTGAAGGATGGTTAATAATGGGTTGAACGTCTATCCTACCCTCAGGCAGAGACAGGACTCTGAGTGAGCAGCAGGGCAGGATGGGAGTGGGCTTGATGCCTTGAGATTTGCAGGAAGAAGAAAATCAGCTTCACCTAAGCTGAGGGGTCTCAGAGGGTGAGCCCCCAGCCACCATGTGGGCCTCAGTGCCAGACCATCCTCTTTCTCCAGACTCCAGAACTTTTCCTTATGTATTGAGTGGGAAGCTGGCCTACCATGGGGTCTGAGCAATTCCAAATGCTAGGGACACTTCAAAGGCTTACTAATTTCAGATCTCATAAAGCCTTTGGCTGTGAAGAAAACCAATTGATTTTTGAAGGGACAAAAGTGAGGGAAATAAATCATAGAAACAATGCTGGGACACTATTTGACACCGGTTCAACAGCTTCCATCATAACCACCTACAGCCTGATCGGAATTAATTTTAAAGTGCTTTGTAAACCACTCAAGTACTTAGCAATTCTTTCTGAGGCATGGAGGCTAAAAGCCCACAACAGAGTGTTGGGAAGGGAGAGAGATGCTGTCTGCTATCTGAGCTGTCCTGACTTGCTGGCTGCCTTCCAGGCTGCTTGATTAGATCAGGACCTAAATTTGTCACTGACCTGTTTTCACATCTCTGCTATAGGCAGGTAATTTAAGCCCAGCACTCTGGCATTATCTATGCACGAAACTTGGATTTAGCCAATTCTGTGTTTCATATCTGAATTCTGTGAATAGTAGCCTACTAAGTACAGTTTATGCCTGTAGTTATTGTTAGAGGTAGGTAAGAGCTTCTCAGGTGGTTCATTGGTAAAGAATCCACCTGTCAATGCAGGAGACCAAGGTTCAATACCTGTGTCAGGAAGATTCCCCTGGAGAAAGAAATGGTACTCCAATATTCTTGCTTGAGAAATCCCATGGACAGAGCAGTGTGGCAGGCTACAGTCCACAGGGTCACAAAGAGTTGGACATGACTTAGCAACTCAACAACAGAAAGGAGCCTAATAGTGTGGGGATAAAGCTTATTTAACTTATATGCAGAGTACATCATAAGAAACGCTGGGCTGGATGAAGCACAAGCTGGAATCAAGATTGCCAGGAGAAATATCAATAACCTCAGATATGCAGATGACACCACCCTTATGGCAGAAAGCGAAGAGGAACTAAAAAGCCTCTTGATGAACGTGAAAGAGGAGAGTGAAAAAGTTGGCTTTAAGCTCAACATTCAGAAAACAAAGATCATGGCATCCCGTCCCATCACTTCATGGGAAATAGATGGGGAAACAGTGGAAACAGTGTCAGACTTTATTTTTTGAACCTCCAAAATCACTGCAGATGGTGACTGCAGCCATGAAATTAAAAGATGCTTACTCCTTGGAATGAAAGTTATGACAAACCTAGATAG
Source organism: Aepyceros melampus (assembly GCA_006408695.1). Lineage (NCBI taxonomy): Eukaryota > Metazoa > Chordata > Mammalia > Artiodactyla > Bovidae > Aepyceros > Aepyceros melampus. The sequence goes on along the minus strand of SJXQ01000453.1, from coordinate 205,311 downwards.
CATATTCAAAAGCAGAGACATTACTTTGTCAAGAAAGGTCTGTCTAGTCAAGGCTATGGTTTTTCCTGTGGTCATGTATGGATGTGAGAGTTGAACTGTGAAGACAGCTGAGCACCTAAGAATTGATGCTTTGAACTGTGGTGCTGGAGAAGACTCTTACGAGTCCCTTGGATTGCAAGGAGATCCAGCCAGTCCATTCTAAAGGAGATCAGCCCTGGGATTTCTTTGGAAGGAATGATGCTAAAGCTGAAACTCCAGTACTTTGGCCACCTCATGCGAAGACTTAACTCACTGGAAAAGACTCTGATGCTGGGAGGGATTGGGGGCAGGAGTGGAAGGGGACAATAGAGGATGAGATGGCTGGATGACATCACCTACTCAAAGGACGTGAGTCTGAGTGAACTTCGGGAGTTGGACAGGGATGTGATGGACAGGGAGGCCTGGTGTGCTGCAGTTCATGGGGTTGCAAAGAGTCAGATATGATTGAGCAACTGAACTGAACTAAACTGAACTGAAAGGAAACTCAGGAGTGATTCAAGCAGAGAAGAGAGTATGCACCTCCATGAATGAGCTCATACACAAACTTCCACCAGATTGCTGCTGAGGATACACAAAGCTATGGATAAATCAGAAAATCATTGAACTGACCTGATTCCATTCAACAATTTTGAAAGCCATAGCTCTGCACTGATACACTGCACTGCACAAATCTCACCATTCCAATGCCCCAGGGTTGAGAAGCTTCTTGGTTAGGTGTTCCAGGCCTAGAATTCTAGAACAATAAATATAAATTGCACACCTCTTGGCTCCAAAGAATGCACATTACCATGTAAACTTATCCACAAGAGAGTGCCAGAAGTCCTGTGATGGAGTTAAGCCCTTATGTTGAAGGAGCAGAGAAGATGGGCTGCCATCCCAGGATGACATGGCTCAAGAGAGAAAGAAAGGTCAGGGATAGGAAGATACTGGGAAGAAGAGAAGAGTGAAATCCTAAACGACTAGGGCAATGACTACCAAACTTTTGTGAGCAAGAGAATCACCAGGGAGCTTTGGTCAAAATGCAGATTCTCAGGCCACTCCTCAGCCTCTCAAGTTTATTATTAACTGGGACCTGGGTGGATCCCAGGAACCTGATTTTTCACAAGCATCCCCAGTGATTCTATCTCAAGGGGTCCTGAACCCCATCTGGGGGAAACTTTTACCCAAACCAAGCCAAGACTAGCCCCACTCTCACGCGTGCTATTTCTAATCTGAGGTAGGCAGCATCACAGTTAGAGAAGTCATCATTACTGACTTGATCTATATTTTCTGCATTCTTTCCCCTGCAACCTTTTAAAATCATGCCCCTCTTCACTCAGTCACTCACGTGCCCTCCTCTGTGGAAATATGTTCTCTGGAAAGTGCACCCTTCATATCCCAATGTGAAGTGAGGATACCACGACCTCTTACATTACCATGATCAGAATAAATTTGCTTTTTATCCTGACCTCTGAAGAAGAAAAATCTTTGTCTTCAATTAAAGGAAGGTAAACATCCTCAGGGAGGCAGGATTATTTGCAGAAGTTCCAGGGAACTTTATTGACCAAAAAGATTAGACCTTGAAGATGACCATTTATTCAGCTTATGAGAAAAGGTACCCCAGTGCCCCGGGACAAGCCCCCTCTGTGGACTGCTCCCTCTATCTACCCTTGCTAGCTCTTACACAAAACGAATGATGAATGAGTCTTCCTCTCTTTGTGGTCCGATGAATTTTATGCTTCCCTCCATATTTTCAGAAGATAAGGTCTGAAAATAACCTCTGAATAACCACTCAAGCCAGAGTCCTTGAGAAGTCCCACCCTTCCCTGAATCCCTGAGGAGAAAGGGAAAGAAGGCTGATGGCCACAGGAGCCTCCCAAGTAGAGTTTTCTAAGACAGTTGACACATATCACCAAACACCAAAGGAAAAACAGCTTAGAACATATAACTGGGCACGAATTGTCCCAACTAGATGAATCGTATTTCTTCAGGGTCTCCTGCAGCCCCTTTCTGGATCCTTCTTTCCATACCTAGTGTGTTCCCTGGCTCTGTGTGTGTCTCCCACTTCCCTCTTTATGCCTCTGCTCTAGTTGCAGACCACCACCCAGAGCCTCGCTGTATGTCTCTTCGGGATCCACAGTATCAGGCTCAGAACCAGCTCCTGACCCCAAACCATCCCACCAGCGTGGCTAGACAAGCACTTTGAAAGCACAGCTGCTGCTGCTGCTGCTGCTAAGTCACTTCAGTCGTGTCCGACTCTGTGCGACCCCATAGACAGCAGCCCACCGGGCTTTCCCGCCCCTGGGATTCTCCAGGCAAGAACAGTGGAGTGGGTTGCCATTTCCTGCTCCAGAAAAATGCTCTACAAAACCTTAAAATCATATCATAAGAAGCTGACTCCTCCTTTGAAACAATTAACAGCTGTAATTTTTCTCAGTGCAGCTAGTCTTAGGCAATTCCTCTGCTCAGTGGCTTCCTGATGCCTACATGGAAGAGCTTCCTCAACACTGGAGCCTGACTTCACCCTGTGCAACAGTGTAAGAGTTCTCTGTGCTGTTTTCTTCCAAGGACTGTCTCTTCTTTGCTTTGGTTGCTGTGGCTTGTGGGTGCTTTTTAACATTACTTTTACATTTTTATTTATTTTTAATTGAAAGATAATTGCTGTATAGGACTGTGTTGGTTTCTACCAGACATCAGTGTGAATCAGCCATAGGCTTACCTATGTCCCCTCCCACGTGAACATCCCTCCCACCTCCCTTTCTATCCCACCCCTCTAGGCTGTTACCAAGCTCCAGTGTGAGTTCCCCGAGTCATACAGCAAATTCCCATTGGCTACCTATTTTATATATGGTGATGTATGTTTTAATGTTGTAAACATGCCTAGTAAATATTCAAACAGTGCAAAAGGGTATGAGGCAAAAAAGTAAGTTTCCTTCCTCCACTGACTCCCATCCGGTACATTTTCCCAGAGGCAACAATGCTACCAGTGTCAGAGCTATTCAGTTCATCTATAAGCACGATAAGCAATATCCCTATGCAGAGTAATACTCGTGCCCTTTTTTAAAATAAATAGTAGCATCCTATGCACACCGTTCTGCACTTGGCTTTTGTCATAAGGTCGTAGAGATTGTTCTGTATTGGTACACATGGAGAGATCTCCCACATCCTTTTTAGCAGCTGCTGATATTCCACTATAAATATATCATAAAACTACTCTACTAATGAACAATTTGATTAGTCTAGCCTTTTGCTACTAAAAATAATGCTAAATTACACATCTAGTTCTATTAAGAACAGATTACAATGAAGCTACTGAAGCTCAAGCTTCAGAGTCCCTCACTTTCAGGGGCCCTTAAGTGTAACTTTCCCCCTTAAAAAGAAAACCATAAAATTAGACATGCTTCAAGATCCACAAAGTCTGGATTAGCACCTGAATGTAGCATAAATTGTCTATGGCAGCAGAGTCAAAGTGCATGTGTATTTTACATTTTGAAAAATGTTGCTAAAATCTGAAATCAAGTCTACAGTCCATGTTGACGGACACTCTCATCACCTTCAATTCTCAGAGGGAGTCTATTGACAACTCCAGTAGGAAGCACCCTTTGGAATCTTGCTTTCATTATTCAGGTACTGGTCTTGTCTTCTTCCTGGGGCTGTAGGTACCTGGAAGTCAGCACTCAAGTCCTCTGTCTCTATTCTGCTCAGAACATGGCATAGCTGCTCCACACAGCGGACACTCAAATATCTGTTGACTCTGCTGGAAGTTCTTTTCAGACATGAAGGATGTATAATCAGACAATAAAATACTTACTGAGTGACCAATAAAGCACTTCTGTATCACCTTCAATACAATTTGATTTTCTTAGATTTCATCCCTAACAGACCAGGTCCACCAACTCTGCAGATTTCATGACTATGCTTTCGCTTCCATTATTGCGAAAGTGTGAATAGCTCAGGTGTGTCTGACTCTTTGCAATCCCATGGACTGCAGCCCACCAGGCTCGTCTGTCCATGGAATTCTCCAGGCAAGAACACTGGAGTGGGTTGCAATTCCCTTCCTCAGGCAATCTTCCTGACGCAGTGATCAGGGATCGAACTGATCTCCTGCATTACAGGCAGATCCCTTACTGTCTGAGCCATGCCCCTTTAAGTTTCCATCATTAGTCAGGCAAAAACAGTTACACAGCAATGGCCTAAGGCTCAGGCCTACAAAATATTATCCAATAAGTTCTCTTCTCCTTTTTTAATATTGCAACAAAGCCACTGATATTGCAGTCTAAATATAGCCTTGCAAACAAATTTAATTTGCAAATATGAAAAAGAATCAAAAGCTCATTTAAGCTAAAACACATGCTGGCTACTTCTTTTTCATTATTTTCAATCAGGGGTTCATTATTTTGCCAAAGAGGCAAATTTCGTCTATTCAACATAGTTCGTTCTTTACAAAACAGCACCAGGTATAAGAAAACCCTTCAATTTGTCTGCAGTGTTTGCTAGTAAGTTCAGAGGCATTCAAGTTAAGGTAACCAGCATATGTAGGCACTAATTTGGATGGGATATGTAATTCCTCATTTTTGAAATCAGTGCTGAAGGCATCATTTTTTTTAATATAATAGAAACTTAGATTAGAGAATCCCAGAACTCCACTTAAGCATTATTGTACATTAATCTTTGCCTCTTTGACTGCCGTTAGATATTCACTCGATTTCATTTCAGCTGTCCCTCCACACTTCCTAAAATCTCTTTTCTTCTTTCATTCAGCCCAGAAGTTTTCCATCTTTGATATGCATCATAATTACTTGGAGAATTATTAAAAACACAGTTCCCTGTTCCCATCCCTACAGTGTCTGACTCAGTAATTTTCCTTGCTACTGGAGGAGCTTGGTGTATACTTAGAACCTCAGGCATACTGAATTAGAACCTGTACTTTTACCAAGATCCCTAAGGTATTTGGATGCTTTTTAAATTTGGAGAAGCACTGAGCTACCCTATTCTTACATTCAGCTTTTCAGTTTGTTTCCTTGATTCCATCCTCTCTTATCCATTCAAAGACACTATTTGTTAAATCACCTCCTTATTTTCTTATATTGACTCTGGGCAAGGTACTTGAAATTCAGCAGTCAATGAGTCAAACAAAGTTCCTACCACCAAAGAATTTATCTTTGGGAAGAAAGATAGTAAATGCAACCAACCAATGAAATGAAATAGCTGATGACCAGGATAATTAAGAAGGAAATAAACACAGTATAATAAGAATGAAATGGGTGCTAGTATTCTTTCTTAAGTTTTTTTTTTTAATTGGAGGATCATTGCTTTACAATATTGTGTTGGTTTCTGCCGTAAAACATGAATCAGTCATATCCCCTCTTTCTTGAGTCTCCCTCCCACCCCACCCCCATTATTCTTATTTTACAGACAAGGAAATTGATTGTGGAGGTCACACAATTAGTTGAGAGTCACACAGCTAGTTAAGGACAGAGTAGTATTTAACCTCAAACAGAGCCTACGGTCTTAAACTACCGCACTAACGCAGCTTCGCAGAAAGCCCAGGGAGATTCATCTACACCCACTTCTGGCCACCTAAGGCACTTTTGCATTTATTTTTTCAAGCGTTCTGACCCTTCTGTTCCCCGTTCCAAGTTTTCTTGCCCTGATAAGTTTGGATACATTTCTCAAACTCTAATCCTGCCTCCACTTCCGATGTATTTACCCACCCTCTGCTTCTCATACCACATTGGAAGAACAATCGAACACTTTATACCAAACTTAGAAGATCCAACTGCCTCCCTACTGGATAAAAAATTGACCATCTTATCCATCATCTTTTCTAAAAAGAAAAAAAGAAGAAAGAAACCAGCTTCTCTGTTACTACAAATCACCAATAATATCTCCTTGAATGCTTTCCTAGAGGTAAAACAGATAGTAAATTAAAACACACATCTAGGGTACATAGAAGAGATCCTACATTTTCCCTCAAATCCATAAAATGACAACTGCTCTCTCGCTCAGGTTATAGCCACTTGTGTGTCTATAACCAGTTAACTTTAGGCAAATACCCTCCCTAATAGCAGCATTCAATTTTCATAGTACTGTGCTAAACTACTGCAAATAGATTTTACTTCCTACAAGAATTTCTTAGAAAACTTGATGCTTGGGATAGGAAGAGACTTTTGTTTCAACAATATTGTTAAACTTGAAAGTATGCCTTTCCCCCCCTAGTGGGGGAAAAAGTGTCTTGACACAGTTGAAATAAAGAGAAAGAAAAGCACTGTAGTGGACCCTTCTGGCTGCATCACAATATTCTCTCCACCTTTCTCTTGAGTACACCAATCCATGTGGTTTTCAAATTTGACCCTGATTAATCATTGTTCAAGTTGGTTTTAGAAAAGGCAGAGGAACCAGAGGTCAAATTGTCAACATGCTCTGGATCATCGAAAAAGCAAGAGAGTTCCAGAAAAACATCTATTTCTGCTTTATTGACTATGCCAAAGCCTTTGACTGTGTGGATCACAATGAACTGTGGAAAATTCTGGAAGAGATGGGAATACTAGACCACTGACCTGTCTCTTGAGAAATCTGTATGCAGGACAGGAAGCAACAGTTAGAACTGGACATGGAACAACAGACTGGTTCCAAATAGGAAATGGAGTACGTCAAGGCTGTATATTGTCACCCTGCTTATTTAACTTTTATGCAGAGTACATCATGAGAAATGCTGGGTTGGATGAAGCACAAGCTGGAATGAACATTGCCAGGAGAAATATCAATAACCTCAGATATGCAGATGATACCACCTTTATGGCAGAAAGTGAAGAGGAAGTAAAAAGACTCTTGATGAAAATGAAAGAGGAGAGTGAAAAAGTTGGCTTAAAGCTCAACATTCAGAAAATGAAGATCATGGCATCCAGTTCCATCACTTCACGGCAAATAGATGGAGAAACAGTGGAAACAATGGCTGACTTTATTATTTTGGGCGCCAAAATCATGACAGATGGTGACTACAGCTGTGAAATAAAAAGATGCTTACTCCTTAGAAGAAAAGTTATGACCAACCTAGACAGCATATTAAAAAGCAGAGACATTACTTTGCCAACAAAGGTCTGTCTAGTCTTTTCCAGGAGTCATGTTCAGCTGAGCACCAAAGAACTGATGCTTTTGAACCGTGGTGTTGGAGAAGACACTTGAAAGTCCCTTGGACTGCAAGGAAATCCAACCAGTCCATCCTAAAGGAAATCGGTCCTGAACATTCATTGGAAGGACTGATGCTGAGCTGAAACTCCAATACTTTGGCCCCCTGATGTAAAGAACTGACTCATTTGAAAAGACCCTGAGGCTGGGAAATATTGAAGGAGGGAGAAGAAGGGGATGACAGAGGATGAGATGGTTGGATGGCATCACTGACTCAATGGACATGAGTTTGAGTAAACTCTGGGAGTTGGTGATGGTCAAGGAAACCTGGTGTGCTGCAGTCCATGGGGTCGCAAAGAGTTGGACACAACTGAGTGACTGAACTGAACTGAATCTTAATCATGAGAATCTGATTTCTCTTTGCCAGTAATTGACTTAGAAAACCAGACTTCAGGCATGCAATGGATAGCTTGTCTCTACAGAGGTTAATTGAAAAATGAACCCATGAAGATCTTTCTCTTCATCTAGATTTTGCTATGTGAGAATGTGAGTCCTGAAGCAAATTAACTGTGAGGGGCTGACACATTAAACCAAGAGTGTTCACTGAAATACGGAACCAGAAGTTCCAGAACAAAGCTAAAACCTGAGGGCATCCAGCTGCCATATTTTATCAAATCTAATCAGCCATCTGTCATAAGAAATGCCATTATGACATGCACCACTAAGAAAAAACTCTGTCCCTGAGACAGAATGCTTTCTTACACTCAAGGGTTTTCTTTTTTTCTTTGAAACTTAGTTTCTGAAATAGCTCTTTTAGACTTACCTGGGAATAGATTTGTATTATATCACCTTATTAGGCATAATAAAAAGGGTGCACACCAAACAAATTTAAGATATCTCAAAACTTCACACTAAGTCTGGCTCTCCTCGGATCCTGTACACTGAACTCCTTTATGCCATTAAAGGTACTAGCAGTGCCTTTTCTTCTCTTGTACAAGAATGGTCCACTACCATCTTCAGATTTTCCTTTCAACCCAGGAACACCTATTCTAATATTGATATGCACATGGAGGCAATATGATAGTCACTTCCTGGCCAACAGTGATTTTCAGGCACACTAAGATTAATATATGGAAATTGTTCATATTAGGATCACTGAAAAACAACGGTGGTGCTGGTGTTCAGGTGCTTGCAACCCCATGGACCATAGCCCAGCAGGCTCCTCTGTCCATGGGCTTTTCCTGGCAAGAATCCTGGAGTGGGTTGCCATGCCTTCCTCCAGAGGGTCTTCCTGACCCAGGGGTTGAACCCACATCTTCTGCATTACAGTGGGTTCTTTACATGCTGAGCCACCGAGGAAGCCCACAGATGCCTGTAAATGTCCATGTGGACATTTGGAACCTAACCATTGATATGAGAACATGCCTGCTGAGAGGTTACCCAACTCTCCACTATCATGACTACCAACTACTCCTTCAGAATCACACTAAACAGCTGGAGACATCGGGCCAACAGCAGGGTCTGTGCTGAAGAATTCTCTAAGGCAACAGTGATTTATGGGTTGAATGGTGAGTCATTGGTGAAACTTTACACAGTATTTAAATGCAATTCTTTGTTTGTTGTTGTTGTTCATTGGCTGTGTCCAAGTGACTAGGGGGATCTTAGTTCCTTAACCAGGTATTGAACCCAGGCCCTTGGCAGCGAGAACTCAGAGTGAGTTCCAACTACTGGATCACCAGAGAAGTCCCTACAAAGCAATTCTTAAACGGCATGGAAACAGGCTGGCAATAGGTGTTAACATTCACATTATAATTCATTGTCCAGTACACCCAATCTGCCCGAGTTGAATTAAATATTACTTGTCACAATACAAAAGGAGATTTACTACCATTGTTTTTCAGTTCACTTCAGTTGCTCAGTCATGTCCGACTCTTTGCGACCCCATGAATCGCAGCACACCAAGCCTCCCTCTCCATCACCAACTCCCGGAGTTCACTCAGACTCATGTCCATCGAGTCACTGATGCCATCCAGCCATCTCATGCTCAGTCATCCCCTTCTCCTCCTGCCCCCAATCCCTCCCAGCATCAGAGTCTTTTCCAATGAGTCAACTCTTCAGATGAGGAGGCCAAACCACTGGAGCTTCAGCTTTAGCATCATTCCTTCCAAAGAAATCCCAGGGCTGATCTCCTTCAGAATGGACTGGTTGGTTCTCCTTGCAGTCCAAGGGACTCTCAAGAGTCTTCTCCAACACTGCAGTTCAAAAACATCAATTCTTTGGCACTCAGCCTTCTTCACAGTCCAATTCTCACATCCATACATGACTACTGGAAAAACCATAGCCTTGACTAGATGGACCTTAGTCGGCAAAGTAATGTCTCTGCTTTTGAATANGGCAATCTTGATTCCAGCTTGTGTTTCTTCCAGTCCAGCATTTCTCATGATGTACTCTGCATAGAAGTTAAATAAGCAGGGTGACAATATACAGCCTTGACATACTCCTTTTCCTACTTGGAACCAGTCTGCTGTTCCATGTCCAGTACTAACTGTTGCTTCCTGACCTGCATACAGATTTCTTGAGAGGCAGGTCAGGTGGTCTGGTATTCCCATCTCTCTCAGAATTATCCATAGTTCATTGTGATCCACACAGACAAAGGCTTTGGCATAGTCAATAAAGCAGAAAGAGCTGTTTTTCTGGAACTCTCTTGCTTTTTCCATGATCCAGCAGACGTTGGCAATTTGATCTCTGGTCCCTCTGCCTTTTCTAAAACCAGCTTGAACATCAGGAAGTTCACGGTTCATGTACTGCTGAAACCTGGCTTGGAGAATTTTGAGCATTACTTTACTAGCATATGAGATGAGTGCAATTGTGCGGTCGTTTGAGCATTCTTTGGCATTGCCTTTCTTTGGAATTGGAATGAAGACTGACCTTTTCCAGTCCTGTGGCCACTGCTGAGTTTTCCAGATTTGTTGGCATATTGAGTGCAGCACTTTCACAGCATCATCTTTCAGGATTTGAAACAGCTCAACTGGAATTCCATCACCTCCACTAGCTTTGCTCTCAGTGATGCTTTCTAAGGTCCACTTGACTTCACATTCCAAGATGTCTGGCTCTAGATTAGTGATCACAAAATCATGATTATCTGGGTCATGAAGATCTTTTTTGTACAGTTCCTCTGTGTATTCTTGCCACCTCTTCTTAATATCTTCTGCTTCTGTTAGGTCCAGACCATCTCTATCCTTTATCGAGCCCATCTTTGCATGAAATGTTCCCTTGGTACGTCTAATTTTCTTGAAGAGATCTCTAGTCTTTCTCATTCTGTTGTTTTCCTCTATTTCTTTGCATTGATCGCTGAAGAAGGCTTTCTATCTCTTCTTGCTATTCTTTGGAACTCTGCATTCAGATGCTTATATCTTTCTTTTTCTCCTTTGCTTTTCACCTCTCTTCTTTTCACAGCTATTTGTAAGGCTTCCCCAGACAGCATTTTGCTTTTTTGCATTTCTTTGCCATGAAGATGGTCTTGATCGCTGTCTCCTGTACAATGTCACGAACCTCATTCTGTAGTTCATCAGGCACTCTATCAGATCTAGACCCTTAAATCTATTTCTCACTTCCACTGTATAATCATAAGGGATTTGATTTAGGTCATACCTGAATGGTCTAGAGGTTTTCCCTACTTTCTTCAATTTAAGTCTGAATTTGGCAATAAGGGGTTCATGATCTGAGCCACAGTCAGCTCCTGGTCTTGTTTTTGTTGACTGTATAGAGCTTCTCCATCTTTGGCTGCAAAGAATATAATCAATCTGATTTCGGTGTTGACCATCTGGTGATGTTCAAGTTAATGACATTTTTGCCAGAAAAGTAGAACCTCATCTTGAAACTAAATATCCTCAAAAATTAGTCACATGTAGTTTATGGGTTCTCAGTTTGAGTCTTCCTGTATTCCATATCAGTGCTCCATTAAAACAAATCACTTAAACAATACTCCAATATGTTTTAACCTCTTGAGAAGGGAATAACAATGATAACAAAAATGAAAACAACAGCACCATGCATTGAGTACTTTGTATGTTATAGGCACTACATTATGTACTTAATACACAAGCCCCCCATTTTATCTTCACTTGTAAAATGGGCACTTGGATTAACACCATTTTATAGACAAGAACTCTGAGGCTTGAAAGTTCTTCGGAATTTGTCTCCCATTGGGAAGCAGCAGAGGCATGCATCAAACCCAGCCCTTCCATCCCCTAAGACTATCTGCCTTCCACTCACTGCCCATTGCCACTAATTTTGGCCACTAAGGTGGCAAAATAAAACCATGGGTCCTTCCTGAGCCTTTCTATGAAGATCAGAAGGATGCTCTATTTGACTCTCATCAGTATATTTGAAAAACATATGTTGATTTAAATATATAGCTTACTCAAATTTTGGAATTTCTCCTGCAAACCAGGATATGTAAGAACTGGTTGAGAGTTAAGTAATTTATGCACTGAGTGAAGGATAGCAAGATTAAAATTTTTTTGAAAATTATACTCACTCTTTTGGGTCTTATTTATGACAATAGATAATACTTGGTTTTAAGTATGAATAAGGAGATAAATAATGAGAGTGTAACTATGCTACTGCTAAGTCACTTCAGTCATGTCTGACTCTGTGCGACCCCATAGACGGCAGCCCACCAGGCTCCCCCATCCCTGGGATTCTCCAGGCAAGAACACTGGAGTGTAACTATAGACACGTATAATTTTATAATTAGACTTTTAAGATCTTTAATATATTTCTCAACTGCAGCATTCAGGGCTGCCATGCATGTCAAGTCAGGCAATCTTGGGTTCCACTTCTTGGCTACCAGCTGTGTGACTTTGGTCAAGTTACTTAACTTCTCTGAATTTAGTTCCTCCACCTATAAAATAGGGAAAAATAATGCTTCCTCGTAAGAGTTATTTTGAAGTTTACAAATGATATATGTGATATGCCTTTTACAGTGTCTAACACATTCACTTACTCATTCATTCTTGTATTTACCCCTTCAGTATTCATTGAGCACTTACTCTATTCCAGTCACACTACTAAATATTAAGGACACAGAGGTAAACAGCCAAACTCAGTAAGACACAAACTTGTCCTCATAAAGTATACATTTTTTTGTGAGGAACTGCATTAAATCAACGAATCATAAAAATATATTTTTAAAGTCACAACTGTGAAAAGTACACCTAGAAAGAGAAGCTAACTGAAAGAGCTCCCAGTGATCAAAAATGAAGCAATTTGAGCAAGAAAAAAAAGTAGCATTAGATTATAACTTAAAGTATAAAATAAGTAACTCCAAAATATCCATGAAATGCTCTTACATTGTGGGTGGGAATGCAAACTGGTGTATCCATTCCAGAAAATAGTGCGGAGCTTGCTTTAAAAAAAAAAAAAAAAAAGAGCTACCATATGATCCAGCAATCCCACTCCTAGGCATATATCCAGAAATGATGAAAACTAATTCAGAAAGATCCATGCACCCCCAATGTTCCTGCAGCACTACATACAATGCTAAGACGTGGAAACAAACTCAAGTGTCCATTAACAGATGAATGTATAAAGATTTAGTGTATATGATTCAGTTCACTCAGTCTTTTCCAACTCTTTGCAACCCCATGGACTCCAGCACGCCAGGCTTCCCTGTCCATCTCCAGCTCCCAGAGTTTACTCAAACTCATGTCCACTGAATCAATGATGCTATCCAACTATTTCATCCTCTGTCATCCCCTTTTCCTCCTACCTTCAATCTTTCCCAGTATCACGGTCTTTTCAAATGAGTCAGCTCTTTGCATCAGGTGGCCAAAGTATTGGAGTTTCAGCTTTAGCATCAGTCCTTCCAATGAATATTCAGGACTGATTTCCTTTAGGATGGACTGGTTGCATCTCCTTGCAGTCCAAGGGACTCTCAAGAGCCTTCTAAATACCACAGTTCAAAAGCATCAGTTCTTTGGCACTCAGCTTTCTTTACAGTCCAACTTTCACATCCATATATGACCACTGGAAAAACCATAGCTTTGACTAAATGGATCTTTGTTGGCAAAGTAATGTCTCTGCTTTTAAATATGCTGTCTAAGTTGGTCAAAACTTTTCTTCTAAGGAGTAAGCGTCTTTTTATTTCATGGTTGCAGTCACCATTTGCAGTGATTTTGGAGCCCAAAAACATACAGTCTGTCACTGTGTCCACAGTTTTCCCATCTATTTGTCATGAAGTGATGGGACCAGATCTTAGTTTTCTGAATGTTGAGCTTTAAGCCAGCTTTCCCACTCTTCTCTTTCACTTCATCAAGAGGCTCTTTAGTTCTTCTTTGCTTTCTGCCATAAGGGAGGTGCCATCTGCATATCTGAGGTTATTGATATTTCTCCCAGCAATCTTAGTTCCAGCATGTGCTTCATCCAGCCAAGCATTTCTCATGATGTGCTCTGCATATAAGTTAAATAAGCAGGGTAACAATATACAACCTTGACATACTCCTTTTCCTATTTGGAACCAGTCTGTTGTTCCATGTCCAGTTCTAATGGTAGCTTCCTGACCTGCATACAGGTTTCTCAAGAGACAGGTCAGGTGGTCTGGTATTCCCATCTCTTTAAGAATTTTCCACAGTTTGTTGTGATTCATACAGTCATAGGATTTGGCATAGTCAATAAAGCAGACATAGATGTTTTTCTGGAACTCTCTTGCTTTTTCAATGAGCCAACGGATGTTAGCAATTTGATCTCTGGTTCCTCTGCCTTTTCTAAAACCAGCTTGAACATCTGGAAGTTCACAGCTCATGTACTGTTGAAGCCTGGCTTGGAGAATTTTGAGCATTACTTTACTAGTGTGTGAGATGAGTGCAAATGTGTGGTAGTTTGAGCATTCATTAGCATTGCCTTTCTTTGGGACTGGAATGAAAATTGACCTTTTCCAGTCCATCTAGTCAAGGCTACGGTTTTTCCTGTGGTCATGTATGGATGTGAGAGTTGGACTGTGAAGAAGGCTGAGCACCGAAGAATTGATGCTTTTGAACTGTGGTATTGGAGAAGACTCTTGAGAGGCCCTTGGACTGCAAGGAGATCCAACCAGTCCATTCTGAAGGAGATCAACCCTGGGATTTCTTTGGAAGGAATGATGCTGAAGCTGAAGCTCCAGTACTTTGGCCACCTCATGTGAAGAGTTGACTCATTGGAAAAGACCCTGATGCTGGGAGGGATTGGGGGCAGGAGGAGAAGGGGACGACCGAGGATGAGATGGCTGGATGGCATCAGTGACTCGATTTGGGACTGGAATGAAAATTGACCTTTTCCAGTCCATCTAGTCAAGGCTACGGTTTTTCCTGTGGTCATGTATGGATGTGAGAGTTGGACTGTGAAGAAGGCTGAGCACCGAAGAATTGATGCTTTTGAACTGTGGTATTGGAGAAGACTCTTGAGAGGCCCTTGGACTGCAAGGAGATCCAACCAGTCCATTCTGAAGGAGATCAACCCTGGGATTTCTTTGGAAGGAATGATGCTGAAGCTGAAGCTCCAGTACTTTGGCCACCTCATGTGAAGAGTTGACTCATTGGAAAAGACCCTGATGCTGGGAGGGATTGGGGGCAGGAGGAGAAGGGGACGACCGAGGATGAGATGGCTGGATGGCATCAGTGACTCGACGGACGTGAGTCTGAGTGAACTCCAGGAGTTGGTGATGGACAGGGAGGCCTGGCGTGCTGCAATTCATGGGGTCACAAAGAGTCAGACACGACTGAGCGACTGAACTGAACTGAACCAGTCCCATGGCCAGTGTTGAGTTTTCCATATTTGCTGGCATATTGAGTGCAGCCCTGTAACAGCATCATATTTTAGGATTTGAAATAGCTCAACCAGAATTCCATCACCTCCACTAGGCTTGTTCGTAGTGATGCTTTCTAAGCCCACTTGACTTCACATTCCAGGATGTCTGGCTCTAGGTGAGTGGTCACACCATTGTGATTATCTGGGTCATGAAGATCTTTTTTGTACAGTTCTTCTGTGTATTCTTGCCACCTCTTCTTAATATCTTCTGCTTCTGTTAGGTCCATACCATTTCTGTCCTTTATTGAGCCCATCTTTGCATGAAATGTTCCCTGGTATCTCTAATTTTCTTGAAGAGATCCTAGTCTTTCCTATTGTTTTCCTGTATATCTTTGCATTAATCACTGAGGAAGGCTTTCTTACCCTTCCTTGCTATTCTTTGGAACTCTGCATTCAGATGGGTATATCTTTTTTTTTTTTCTCCTTTACCTTCCATTTCCTTTCTATTCACAGCTATTTGTAAGGCTTCCTTAGACAGCCATTTTGCCTTTTGGTGTATATGCATATTAATATATACTATAGCATATTACTTAGCCATGAAAAAGAATGAAATAATGTCATTTGTGGTTATATAGATGGACCTAGAGATTATCATTGGACAAAGAAATGGCATCCCACTCCAGTACTCTTGCCTGGAAAATCCCATGGACGGAGGAGCCTGGAAGGCTGCAGTCCATGGGGTCACTAAGAGTTGGACACGACTGAGCAACTTCACTTTCCCTTTTCACTTTCACGCATTGGAGAAGGAAATGGCAGCCCACTCCAGTGTTCTTGCCTGGAGAATCTCAAGGATGGGGGAGCCGGGTGAGCTGCCGTCCATGGGGTCACACAGAGACAGACACGACTAAAGTGACTTACCAGCAGCAGCAGCAGCAGAAATATCATACTAAGTGAGGTAAGTCAGAGAAAGACAAATATCACATGATACAGCTCATATGTGAAATCCAAAAAAGTGATACAAATGAACTTATTTACAAAACAGAAATAGACTCACAGACAACCAAATAAAATTATGGCTACCAAGGGGGAAAGGGTAGAATGAATCAGGAGTTTGGAATTAGCATTTACTAACTGGGCTGCCGTCTATGGGGTCTCACAGAGTCAGACACAACTGAAGCGACTTAGCAGCAGCAACTACTATATTTAAAACAGATAAACAAGGTCTGTATAGCACAGGGATAACAATCATTTTGCTGTACACTTGAAATTAACACAACATTGAAAATCAACTATCTGTCATAAAAATTAAATACTCATGATTCCATTGTGATATAGATATTAATAAATAAATAGATAAATAGGGGAGAAGAGCCAAATCTCCTATGCAGAAGAATTTCAAGCAGATTATGTAGGTAAATACGATACTCTAAAGGAGAGGGAACATAGCTCCCTATTCCTTAAAAGCACAGACTTGTGCATCGTGACTCTTTGCCAAAGAGTACAGTGTGGAAAGGGGAGGATAAAGAGCAACTTTGCCGCAGAGAAACCTGACAAATGCTGCTTCAGCCAGGGGATCGAGGTCAACGTCAATAGTCATAAATCATGTTGATAGTATGTAACCTTGATATGATGTGATTAAAATAGCACTTCACCTCTGTGACCTTCCAGAAAATCTATAACTCTAGTCTAATCATGACAAAGACATCAGATAAAAACCAATTAAAAGATACCCTACAAAGCACTTCATCAGTATGCCTGAAGATGGTCAAGGTCATCAAAAACAAGGGAAGTCTGAGAAACTCTCACTGCCGAGAAGAATTTAAGGAGATGTGATGACGCAATGCACTATATCTTGCATGAGAGCCTGTGATGGGGAGAGAAGATCAGGTAAAATTTAAGGAAATGTGAGTAAAGTATGCACTTTAGTTAGAAATAACGTGTCTATACCGGCGTATTAATTGAGCACATGTACTATGCCAATATACAATGTTCATAAAAGGGAAAGCTTGGTGCTGGATATAAAGGAACTAACACCATCTTCACAATTTTTCTGTAAGTTTATAGCTGTTCTAAAAGTAAAGTTTATTTTAAAGAAATATTTTAAAAGTCTATAATGTGCTGTCATAAACTTTAATACACATATTTTCAAAAACTTTCAGACATGCTCCTAAATAGAAGCATATGGAACGTAGGCAATTGCTAGATTTAATGTTCAGCTTCTGGATTTATATATGTGTGTACAACAGTTTTCTTGAAGCAGTCCTGGAAGAGCTGAGTTTGGACTCATTTAGCAGTAGCTAATTTTTTATTCTGATAAATTTTGCTAGATTTTTTAAAAAATAGCTCTGCCTCCTAAGTCAGAGATCGACACTGTTGGAGTCACTGATTAGAGTTATGCAACCTAAGGGCCATTGCCTGGGAGAGGGGACAAGATCCCTAAGTATGACGGTTTCATCTGAGAGTCCAAGATGCTGCCATACTTCTATCAGCCTAAGAAGGAAACTAACATGTATCAGATGCTTGTGTGCTCAGCACGTAGCAAACTCTTTAAATAGAATCAATTTCACCTACTCTTCATAGACTTCTGAAGTTTGAAAACTCCCATTTTACAGATGGGGAAAACTAAGGCTCAGAAAGCATTCAACCAGATTGGCCAGAGCTCAGACTCATTAAACTGGACTATTTCTGGCTCTCTGTTTGGATCTTCCTGACTCAGGGATCAAATCCATGTCTGTTACATCTCCTGCGTTGGCAGGCATATTCTTTACCACTATTGCCACCTGGGAAGCCACTCAAAATAATTGCTCATTTTGTATTTATAACACAGAGATCATAGCCTTAATGAGATGAGTAATTTTAAAAGGCCTATCCTAGTCACAGTTATATGAGAATGTAAAAATCACAAAATGGTGAAAATGTCAATTTACTTCCCTGTTAAAAATGAGGGGAAAAAAAAGACACAACACCTCCTCTGGCATAAAGTGGCAGTCAGACGTTTGAACACAAAAGATCTCAGCAAAGTAGGTCTTGCTGAATTAAATGTGCCTTTAATTGGTGTTTGGGGTGAATGTCCCTTTGCAGCAAAGGGATCTATGATAACTGCCATTAACATGGAGCTCATTTTCCAACTGAGTGAACAGAATTGGGTGATGTTGTAAAGTTTGGTTGTTCTCTTTTCAGCAGTGCTCCGCTGTGTGAAGTTAATGGGGTAGAAGTAACTTGTGTAGCCAGGTCAAAATATTTCCAGCAATGGAATCCAGGAATATTTGAGTCGGCCAAAACAAACACAACCTGGGATGCATTTTATGTCTTCCTCTCCAATTCTCTCACTTCAGGATTCAGGCATTATAGCGCTTCTCTGAACACCAAGCACACATTTTAACTCACGTTTTGACCAAGACCGGATATACAGTGAGCCCTCCTACCCTCTCTTGCATATTTCTGTCAAATCACAATGGAAAGGAAGTCTTCCCTTCCTTGTTTATTGAGAAATCTTTCTGTATAGTGACCTCTTCATATCATGGGAACTTAGTTTTACTTCAAGAATCTATAGCTAACATCCATTGAATCCTTAAAGTATGCCAGGCAATGGATTACATGCTTTATGCAATTATCATATTACACAAATATATTAATCCTCAAAATACTTCATGTTAGAGGGAATGAATTCAAGCACCAAAATTTCAAATAATTTCACCAAGATTTCACAAGTAGTGACTGGGGAAGCTACATTGTACATAAGCAGGAAATCAAGCTTGAGAGCCTAAATGTTTGCTTCATCATGGCACCATGTCACCAGACATTACTACACAACCATATCACCGGAGAATTCTAGTCTCAACCTCCAAATTCAAACCTAGAACCAAGTTTTAAAGTTGGAATTCAAGTTTGGGAGTTGCTTATCCTAGAACTTGATGGTCTCCACTAAACTAAACCTTTTGTCAGTCTTGCACCGCTCACTTCTTTCTGGGACTCGATTCCCTTAATTATTAAAAAAAAGAAGAAAAGAAGAAGAAGAGAAGGCAGTGCTTAAGGGTATGCTTGATAAACCAGGTGGTGAAGAAACCTCCTCTCTCCAAAGCCTTCTTTATAGCGTAACTGCCATTCCTATGATGGGAACAAAATTTAAAGTGAACCCTCTCTGTCTTCTCTTTTCTTGACTCAGCTTCATTCCAACATATCAAATACAGTTTTACAAAGTAAGCATCTCTTTACCAACCAATTTAGTACACTCTTTACAACAGCACTATACATATTCTACCTTTAAAATAATTAGTATTAAAAATTATACCTAAATATACTCTTACTGCTGAAATTCAAATGATGAAGTATTTTCACTTGCCCAAGATTTCTTTTTTACAGTAGGCTATTCTTTTCATTTTTGCTGTGGGGGCTTCCCTGGCAGCTTAGTGGTAAAGAGTTGTCTGCCAATGCAGGAGATGTGGGATTGATCCATGGGTCAAGGAAGGTGTTTTGGAGTGGGGCATAGCAACCCACTTCAGTATTCTTGCCTGGAAAATTCCATGGGCTGAGGAGCATGGCAGGCTACAGTCCATGGGGTCGCAAAAGAGTTGGACATGACTTAGCGACTAAACAACAACAAAAAATTCTTTTTTTAATAAATACTAATTCCTATTAAATATCTGAGGATAAGAATTCTTGGACATGCTATGTTCTGAATTTGTTACTTATGTTTCACAGATTTGCCTTTCCCCAAATGCTTATTGGGGCTTCTCTGGTGGCTCAAACAGTGAAGAATCTGCCTGCAATGCAGGAGACCCAGGTTTGATCCCTGGATTGGGAAGATCCTCTGGAGAAGGGAATGGCAAGCCACTCCAGTATTCTTGCCTGGAGAATTCCATGGACAGAGCAGCCTGGCAGGCTACAGTCCTTGGGGTCGCAAAGAGTCAGACAGGACTGAGCAACTAACACACACAAATGTTTATTGACTTTGTCTGTTCATTTCTGATTTTATCATCACTTTTTGATAATTATCAAATTTCTAATGTAGGTTGTATAGTAGCTTGCTCTAGCAAGTAGTTGAGTGTGTGTGTGTGTGTGTGTGTGTGTGCATCTATTCCGAGAGAGACAGAGACAGAGAGACAAATAGAGTTTAAGGAATTAGTTCATGTAATTCAATCCTAGAAGTTTGGTAAGTCTAAAACTTGCACAGTCAGCCAGCAGGCTGGAGACTCAGGGAATAGTCACATTTCAAGCCCAAAGACAGTCTGCTGACAGAATTCCATCTACCGGATCTTCCCTGGTGGCTCAGAGGTTAAAACGTCTGCCTCCGATGTGGGAGACCCGGGTTCGATCCCTGGGTCGGGAAGATTCCCTGGAGAAGGAAATGGCAATCCACTCCAGTATTCTTGCCTGGAGAATCCCATGGACAGAGAAGCCTAGTAGGTTACAGTCCACGGGGTCGCAAAGAGTCGGACACGACTGAGTGACTTTACCTTACCTTACCTGAGGAAGGTCATTTTCTCTTAAAGCTTCAACTGATTGAATTAGGCTTACCCACATTATGGAGGATAATCTGCTTTATTCAAAGTCTATCAGTTTGAATGTTAATCTCATCTAAAGAATACCTCCACAGAAACATCTAGAATAACATTTCATCAAGTATCTGGGTACTAACATCAGCCACATTGACACATAAAATTTATCACCACAAAAGCTCCTGCTGCTGCTGCTAAGTCGCTTCAGTCATGTCCAACTCTGTGCAACCTCATAGACTGCAGCCCACCAGGCTCCCCCATCCCTGGGATTCTCTAGGCAAGAACACTGGAGTGGGTTGCCATTTCCTTCTCCAATGCATGAAAGTGAAAAGTGAAAGTGAAGTCACTCAGTCGTGTACGACTCTTTGCAACCCCATGAATCGCAGCACGCCAGGCCTCCCTGTCCATCACCAACTCCCAGAGTTCACTCAGACTCACGTCCATTGACTCCATGATGCCATCTGGCCATCTCATCCTTGGTCGTCCCCTACTCCTCCTGCCCCCAATCCCTCCCAGCATCAGAGTCTTTTCCAGTGAGTCAACTCTTCGCACAGGTGGCTTTCGCATCAGGTCCTGGAGCTTCAGCTTTAACATCATTCCTTCCAAAGAAATCCCAGGGTTGATCTCCTTCAGAATGGACTGGTTGGATCTCCTTGCAGTCCAAGGGACTCTCAAGAGTCTTCTCCAACACCACAGTTCAAACGTATGAAAAGGCAAAATGATAGGATACCAAAAGAGAAGGCATATGACTTCTAAACCCCTTTCTGTCCCTGCCACCTGGATCTTAGAAGTGATACCCAGCTTAATCAGGATTCTGGTGTATGAAGATGAGGGTCATATCATAGCTGATAGCAGGAAGGAGCCCAGGTCTCTGAAAAAAGCTTATATCCACCCGGCCAGCTTTTACTGCCTCCTTGTGGACTGACTTTACATAAATAAATTTCTAGCTAAGTCACTGCTGTTTTGAGTCTCCTATTATATGAATCCAAAACCTAATTCAAATGTATATAATTTCCACTAAAAGACCTAGAAATGTGGATAGAATATAACATACTTATATAAATGCATAAAGACAATAAGAAAAAATTGACAGAAGCTGATCATTAGCAACCAAGTGAAGTGGATCTTTGTAACCAGGTGGGGATCTTGGACCAGAAATAAGCATGGTATTAGCATTGGTATTGAGTGCCTTCATAAAGCCAGGACTTTTGAATGTAACTGCCCCATCCAAAATGAAATACAGCCTGGAAAATAGTTGCCCACTGGCAAAGGAAAATTAAAGTGGAATTTGTCTGTGTCAATCTTAGATCTAAATAAGATAAAATTTCTTCTAATATATATAGCCTAGTATATCTGTATGTGTATAAATATGTGTGTATAATATACATTGCATAATATCATAAATACCAAGCTAAAAAATGAACGTAGAACAGTGTCCCCAGAGGATGCAAACACAAAACCTCTCTGGAGGGACACAACCCAGTTGACAAACCTAGGTGGTCCGTGATTTCTACTTATACAAGCACATATGAAATATAACCTCTATATGTTAAGTAGAACAATCTAAAAATGAAAAACTACAAGAACATAAAACATTCTGTTTATTTAAAATTTTTTAAATTTATTTATTTTTTAATATAAATTATTTATTTTAATTGGAGGTTAGTTACTTTACAATATTGTATTGGTTTCGCCATACATCAATAAGACATTTTAAAAGAGAGTCTCAAAAATAACAGAATTGGAAATACATCTACTTTATAATACCATAAACAGACAATAAAAAATGTTTATCATGATACACAAAATAAAAGATGGAACTGAAAACAAAGAAAAATAATAACGCACAGTTCTGTTAAAAAAGCAAATAGAACTTCTAATATCTACATGCATGGAAAGATGAGAGAGAATCAGTTCAGGGGCAACATTTAAAGAAACAATGATCAAGAGTAAGCAATCAAAGACTTAGATCCTTAGATTCAGGAAACAGAAGGCTTCTCAAGCAGTCTAAATAAAAATTCTGATTTGTTAGTGAAGAAGCAGGATCCCAGTGTGGTAGCAAGAGACCCAGAGATAAGACCAAACTTACCATGTGCCAGGCATGGTACAAACACAAAGCTCATTTAACTCTTTGGTTATTGCGGTTGAATCGCTCAGTTGTGTTTGACTCTTTGTGACCCCATGGACTGTAGCCAGTCAGGTTCCTCTGTCCACAGAATTTTATAAATTAGGGATGACCAGTTCCATTTTACAGATGAGGAAAAATTGATATTCAGAAACATTAGGAAACTTTCTAAGGCCACTTGGTGAGTAAATGGCAAAAGCCTGTATGCTTTTGCTTCATCTTTGTACTATTTCCTGGTGTAATATCACTTTGTTAAAACATTTAACCTCTTATTAGCTCATCTTCTCTTCCTCAAAACAGAGGAAATTGCCTTCTTGCCTTCATCGATTCCTAGAGTTTCTATGAAAGAAAAACATACATCTTAATGTATATGAACAGAGAAGGCAATGGCACCCCACTCCAATACTCTTGCCTGGGAAATCCCATGGATGGAGGAGCCTGGTGGGCTGCAGTCCATGGGGTCGCAAAGATTGGACACGACTGAGCGACTTCACTTTCACTTTCCACTGTCATGCATTGGAGAAGGAAATGGCAACCCACTCCAGTGTTCTTGCCTGGAGAATCCCAGGGATGGGGGAGCCTGGTGGGCTGCCGTCTATAGGGTCACACAGAGTCAGACACGACTGAAGCTATTTAGCAGCAGCAGTGATGCATGACATCTTAATTCCTACAATGATCTATGATTCTCAAAGCACATGCACACTGTTTATCCTACACTGTGGACACATGCTCTTCACCAAAGCATGCGAATGATCTTGGACCATCTGACTGGAAGCAACAATTTTCAGAGCAGTACACTGGAGACCACACAGAGTCGCAGTTTTCTGTTCACTGGGATGATGGAAGGACAGCTAACTCTCCAAGTTCCTTTTAAAACCAATATACAATTGAGAGATAAATATTTGCTATGCATTTGGCATTGGACTAAGTTCTTTCCACACCTTCTCTCCTTTGAATTTCATAGGAAGTCTGAGGCAGGTGTTACCATGATTCCATCTCCAGATGTGAAAATAGAGACTCAGAGATTAGAAGACTTGTCTGAGGGGAGGCAGATACTGAGTGGTTAGTTGAGATTGTAACCCAAGAGAATGGACTGCTAACATCATGCTGTTAAACATTAAACTCTACCAAGTCCTAATCCAATATGGTTGTGGTGAAGATCCATTAGAAGTGCTTTGGAAATACAAAGTGCATTTGAAATGTGAGTTTTCATTTTGTATAAACCACAATGAACACAAATTAGGAATCAGGCCCATTAAACAGCAGCTTCGGTTATGTTTGAAAAGTTAATGTTCTCTTCCTAACCATCTCAACTTTAATTTCAGCTTCCTTTTACCATTTGAAAATGATTAATGAAAATAATTAGCATTTTATTATTCCATTTCTGTTATCCTTAACCCCAAAGTTATTCTAGTATTTAAGAAAATCAGAAAAAAGTCCCCTCTTTCTATCCAATACTGTTTTCTATTTGAGCCACCTCCCCTGGTGGCTCGATGGTAAAGAATCCGCCTGTAATGCAGGAAACCCAGGTTTGATCCCTGGGTTGTGAAGATCCCCTGGAGAAGGGAATGGCTATCCGCTCCAGTATTCTTGCTTGGAGGATTCCAAGGACAGAGGAGCCTGGTGGGCGACAGTCCATGTGATCACAAAGAGTCAGACATGACTGAGCAACTAATACTTAATGTTTTCCTGCTTGGATGTGGAAAACCTAGATTTGCTAAATTAGCCAAATCTAGTTTTATAGGAAAAAAATTCAAGATGCTGCCCAAATTGCCATAATACTTCTCAGATACATTGTGAATCTGAAAAATTCAGTATACCAATTAGTCATAACAAGCGGTACACTGAATGAAAATGAGGGAAAATATGATTATGCCATAATCATCTTGTCTGGGATGTGTATGTGTATGTATGTGTTTTAACTTTGCTTCCTCCAGAATATCTCCTACCTTTAGAAATGATCTTTTTTTTTAAACCTAGTAAAATTAACTCAAGAAAATGGGTAATATTATAATCATTAAGAGAGATTGTATAATAACACTCTCTCTAGAAGTTATCTAAGAGCTTAGTGGAGATTTTTCTGTGGGAATTATTTTCCCTAAAGAAAATTGAACACAGGACACTAAACAGATTAAAATCGAATGAGCAGAAATTTCTAATATCAAGAAAGGAAAACACCAGGTTGCCAACTGGATTTCCTTTTCTAAAATTGTTCTTTTATTTAAAAAATATAATATTTGCTTTTGCTTTGGGGTTGAACTAAGTAATATTGCTTTAAAGAAGAAATATGATTTTTGCAAACTAAAATTTCAAAAACATTTATTTCAATATAGGAATGCTAATCAAAAGGACCAAGGATTATAAAATGGAAGGTACACCATTCATGCTTTAAGACAGGGCCAGTGGGGCTTCCCATTGGCTGATATGATTTTTAGATTAGTCTACACTTCTGATAAATTCTCAAGACTTCATTTAATCCTACAATTATGTGATACTGAAAATACCATTCAGATAGTCAGGAGAACCTAATGCAATTTCCTCAAGCACAAACCAAAGAAGGGTGTGTGTGTGTGTGTGTGTGTGTGTGTGTGTGTGTGTGTACACACGTGCACGCGTGTGTGCGTGTATGTGCAAGTGTGTGTTTTAACCAGTTCAACACTAGATGGCTCTAGTTACAAAACCAATAACTTGCCAAAAGTCTAAAATCCTGGAATATGGCATTTAAAGAACAGATGAGTTCTAACCCACTGAATCAAATTCTACTGTCTTCGAAAGTCTTGCATGCCTTAATAACAGCATCAGGCTTCTAGGCCTGACATGTTCTAACTCTCTAAAAGAGCAGGCTTAAAATCCTGGAAGACTGTGTATTTCACAGATTAAAACAAGAAGCTGCACTGACATAACCTCAAGGGTGTAGTTTCATCTGCTCTGTAATCATTCTACTCTGTACTCTTCTATTTTCAAACCATTTTCACATATACCTTGACCCTTTCAATAATCAGTGAGGTAGATAAGGCAGGTAGAGGTTTGCCTCATTAAAGGCAGGGACGCAGGCTCAGACAAGGGGCAGGAACCTGCTCAGGGTCAAGTAGCTCATGAGTGATGGCATCAGGCCTGGATTCCTCAGGCACCAGCTCCATGCTCAAAGCTCTTTCTACATCATAGACAAGGAAAGACAATTAGGCTTGTGCCCTAGGGAATGTGACCAACATGGCTGTTACATTATCTAGAATGCTCCCTTCCAGGGAATTATGTAACTCCACCAACCTATCAGACATCCAAGATAAATTTTGCATTCCTAAGAAATGGAGAACATTCTTTATTAAGGTAGGAGAGGGAAGATTATGACTGGGACTAAAGCTTCTTACACTTGGTAATCTTTGGCTTTGAATTGTATCTTAAATGTTTTTTAAACTTTCATTTTACCTAAGTCAGCAATTATCAGCAAATTTTGCATTAGCATACCAGCTCTGCTAGGTGGCAAAGCCATCTGATATTAAAGGCAAGATTATTTAAAATCCACAAGCAAATGATGGCAACAGCTCCTATTAAATGAGCAGTTCCATGGGCCTGATGGCTACAGTCCACTAGCAAAGCTTTTACTCTTACTCCATTCTTTCTTGCTCCAGTGCCACTGTCCTAACCTTTAGCACCATGAAGTCTACTAGATGCTTTTCCTCCCTCAAATCCAAATGACTCACTCTTATTTAAATATATTCATGAATCAAACAATTCTAAGAGAAGTATATTTTGATTTTAAAAAGGATAAACTAATATAATATCATGTATCAGTTATATATGACCTGACTCATTGGAAAAGACCCTAATGCTGGGAGAGACTGAAGGCAAAAGGAGATCACCGACTCAATGGACATGAATTTGAGTAAACTCTGGGAGATTACGGAGGAGAACGGAGTCTGGTGTGCTGTGGTCCATGGGGTCGCAAAGAATCGGATGGGACTTAGCAACTGAACAGCAGGAACATATCAATTATACCTCATTTTTTTAATGAAAAAGAGATAGGTAGACAGTATCATCTCATGACAATTTTTTTCTCAACTCTATACCCGAAATATATACAAGTACAGAATGTGATTCATCTTAGAATTCTTCAGTGACTTTCCCTTGCTGGAAATCTGTAATACCACATACCTGGCCCTTTAGGGGCCACTTTCCCCCACTACCTCCCTCTCACCCCTCACAACTGGCTTTCTACCAGTTATTTGAATGTGCCACCCTCAAGGCACATGCTGTTTCCCCATACGAGAATGCCCATCCTACAGTCACACACGCCTTGGGTCTCAGTTTAAATAGTTGCTGTTCTGAAAGGCTTTCCTCACTCCCACCCAGTCCCACACTAGGTTAGGTTTCTGGGTTGGTGGTGTTGCTTCTGTTTCTTTTTAAAATGATTATTAACAAGCGATATCAATGAATATGCATCATCTCATATAGGTACAAAAGTGAATGGAAAATTTTCTTGTGATGACAACTCTTAGGGTTCACCCTCTTAACAACATCCATATACAACATAAGTAAGTAAGTAAGTAAAGTCACTCAGCGTGTCCGACTCTTTGTGACCCCATGGACTGCAGCCCACCAGGCTCCTCAGTCCATGAGATTCTCCAAGCAAGAATACTGGAGTGGGTTGCCATTTCCTTCTCCAGGGGATCTTCCCGACCCAGGGATCGAACCTGGGTCTCCCGCATTGGAGGCAGACGCTTTAACTTCTGAGCCACCAGGGAAGTCCATATACAACATACAGTAGTGTTAATTGTGTTTATCATGTTGTACATTACATCCCTAGTACTTTTATAACTGAAAGCTTGCACCTTTTGACTGCCTTTATCCAATTTCCTCATGCCTGCCTCTGGTAACCACAACTGATCTCTTTTTCTAGGAATGCGTTTGTTTTGGGGTATCATTGCAGATCCCTGTGTTTTGTTCTGTTTCGCATCCTGTACTTCTTTTCATGATACTTATAACTCAGTCAGTCACTGGGGGGAAAATTTGCTCAGTGCATATATCCTGTATCTGGTTTGTTAACCACTGAATACCTAAAGACTAACACAGTATTCTGCAAGCTCTTCAAACTGTGCTTCACAATACAAAAAATAAAATTTATATCAAAAACAGCACATGCACATATATTTAACTGAAACAAAAGTTTCAAGAACACTGCATACCCTTTCTAGAAGTAATTCACTTTGTATTTTCTATTATATTCTGGCTTGAATATGTTGTATACAACTCAGTATCCTGATTTTCCAGTCTACTAATAAATTCAACCCTCATTTAATCTACTGGGACTACCTTGGATAAAACAGAAAAAGACCAACATTCTATGCTTAATATATAAAAAACTATATATATGGATCATGAAAAGTAAAGATGGTATGATATGTCTTAAGAATAATTAGCCTTATCATTATTATCATTAGTATTTTATATTTTACTAAGGCTGGAAAAGAAGTTAATTTTTTTTAATTTACAAGTTTACATGTAAAAAAATAAAAACTCAGACACCTTAGTCAATGAGTCCTACATTAGCCATGGAAATCAATTAACTAGTATCAGTGTGCTATACAGGCCCGTTTATAGCAGTTTTATGGTATTCTGAAAATTGTACTTGTAATAAAATGTGTGAAACTAAATAAATAAATGTCCTTCTATGCTTGGCAAATTGTAGGTCTTTAGGTAGTTGAAGAATAAACAAATGAAAAATATTTACCAGTCACTATTTAAACTGAATTTGTTTGTTTACATTGTATAACATTTTGATCATTGCTTTACCTCTCCTAGGATAACGAGGCCCCAGGAGGGCTAACCTAGGTTTATTTTTACATAGTGAAAGCAAGCCTTGCCATTCAAAGAACTTCATTTCCCTTGATTAGACAGATGAGATCAAGGTCATATATTTGATCTCATTCTGATTAGTTGGTTTTTCTTTGTCCCAAGGCCACAGAGAATGCCAGGACCCCTCAAATAGGAAACTGATACATTTTAAAATAATTAGTTAATATAATGCCTTCTTTTTCTGTCATATTTTGCTACTCCATGAGATACCTCAAACCCCTGGTTTTCTTTTCATCATCTCCACTCCTCACCATCCAGGCACCAACCATACCAAGCAACCAACAAAATCCTCCCAGGCCAACCATCTCACAGTATCGACAGTTCTCTGCAGCACCCAGTGAATTCAGGGTGAGAATTCCCCACACATCGGGAAATCATACACACTCAGCCTGAGCCTTCACTAGGAAAACCAAAAAAGCTGCCTGGTGAGGAGCACCCACTCCCGAGGAGGCAGAGAGATACAATATTTAGAGAGCGTCAGCTGGGAGGGGCCTGATGCCTCCCTCAGGATTCATTCCAATGTCACAATTCCAAGGCAAAGCAACAGTTCCGGGAGTGTGTTTGCTTAACTTTGTCAGGCATTGCTCTGGGAAAAGTTTAGGAATATCTAGACTTCCTTGTGTCTGAGAACTGAAAACTGAGGGCAGAACTAGCATTCCAACAATAGGCTTTATATTACCAGATGCCAGCAAGCGACTTATCTTCCTCTAAGCCCATATTATGGAATGAGTGTAAAATAAACGAAAACAAGAAAGAACAAGTACCTCTGTTAGTAGTTGGTCCCTAGAAAAGCAGACTCCTCTTATTAGATCTGAAGCTAAGTATGTCCTCTAATTTTAGTGTTAGGGCCTGTGGTTTATAAACTCTTACAATTTACTCAAAATTAGGAGGGTTTTTATTTCTTTCAGTGGGCTTTATGACTCTTAGAAATTTCCTGCATAGACTGGAGCTTTTATCAGAAAATTGAGAATGTTGAGTTTATATCTTTGGAAATACATTTCCCTGGTGGCTCAGAGGATAAAGCGTCTGCCTGCAAAGCAGGAGACCCAGGTTTGATTCCTGGGTCAGGAAGACCCCCTGGAGAAGGCAATGGCACCCCACTCCAGTACCTTTGCCTGGAAAATCCCATGGATGGAGAAGCCTGATAAGCTACGGTCCACGGAGTCGCAAAGAGTCAGACACGACTGAGCGACTTCACTTCACTTCACTTCACTTCACTTCACTTATTCTTTAATAAACACAGTTGCCACTGAGATTGCAAGTAATGAACAGCCTTGGCTCTCATATAACCTCAGCATATGGCTGATTATATGGCTCTCTTAAAATCTGAATGAGCAGCTTATATAAAAAGAAGCCTGCTTTCCCCAACATGATCTGACACTATTTATTTGGTTATGTAAATACCTTATGTGTTCTGTTTTTCTAAGCCTGCATTTATCTGCACACTTGACCTAAAACTCCACACTTTATTCCATGTAATACAATGATATAAGGAGTGTGAAACATTCTCTTAAATTACCATAGGCTTAATATCATTTTGGCATAGTAGAAAACAAGGGACCTTAGTTATCCAAATGGCAGTGTTCTACTGTTTAAAATATATGTCACTTAAAACACATCAAAATAATATTCACCTCAATGATTTTTAATACAAAGTTCATTTTAATATGGTAAACAAACGACAACAGTAATTTTGTAGATTCTGCTTGGGTTGTAGTGACCCAATTATCTGGTCAAAGGGCTGCATGGATGCAAGAGACAGGGTGAGTTAAGTTTAACTCCCAGGAATTGTAAACCAAACCTAAAGTCACTGAACCTTTGGAGTTTGATATGATGATTAGAGCATAACCAGAGTGGCATGCTGAATTCGCCATAATCAAGGAAACCTTTTCCGGGTGGGGATCTCTGAAATCACTCAGGTATGGTCCATGTGTTTTGATTTTTCTATTTCAACTCTGTGAAACTGTGCTGTGTGGATGGATCAGTGGGAACGCAATGAAACAGCTTTTACGCGCTTCCACAAGAGAGCTGAATTCAGGGATATTTCTAGTTTGCTTTTATACTGATAAAGCCATCTATTAGAATGATCATATAGTCTCAAACGGAGACAACAGCCGCTTTTGTTCTTTGATTTAATCAATTTCTGAGGGTAAAAAATAATGTAGATTTATCACATCAGGTTCAAGAGTCAGGCTAATGTTTCTGAGAAATGTATTTAGCAATAGCCAGACAGCCGGGAGAGTTGTGGTTGACTGTCTGTTCTGGTCCTCGGATCTGGGGAAGCATAAAAGTGTAATTAACAAGAGAAATGGTATTAACATCACTGACAGATTCTGCATTCTCTGTGGGGGTCATAATTTCTACCATACTTTAGATTTCACATATTCATGTATCTCCCTTCCTTTCCTCCTTTATCCTGTACCACCACCAAAAACACAAGAAAACGAAACAAAAACAGTCATGGTAAATTTTTGGTCTTGAGTGTATTAAATCTCTACCTTCAGATGGCTTAATTATTAGATCTTTTCCTTTCAGGATGGTTTGGGCAGCTGTGCTGCAGTGGATATATTTCACGTGATCATTTTGTTCACTCCGAAAAGATGATTCACAATCAGACTATGATGGTATTCTATCTAAAAAGGGAAATCAATCAGGGCACTTACCAGGAATATCTCATTCCTCCCCGAAATCTCTTAAATATTCTAATTGAAATAGTTTTGTTCTATAATTGCCAGAGTAAGTTCCAGGGAGAATGGTAAAGAAGCGTGTTCCAAGTCAAATAAGTTTTTTGGATGTTCAGCTGTGTACTGTGTGTCTTCAAGAAGATGGCTAAACATAGCATTAGTTTGCATCGGGCAGGATTAGTGTTTTGTAAAACATGCGTTGGCAAATTTAACTCTTGTTATAATTTAGAAACATCAAAGTTGTGGTGGTCTGGCCTGAAAAATTCTTTATTATATGTGCTGAGATGCAGACAATAAAGCATAGGTTAGGAAATAAAAGTGAAATCACTTATTTTAAAGCACTGAAGCCTTCCTCTGCTAAATATAGGTAATAAACATATGACTTACAGATTCATTTTTAAGGACCATATTTTCTGGAATAGTATGGATACTCTACATTTGAGAAAATTCTCACATTTTACTGTTTCAGTTTATTATTTATCAAATGTAAGGGAAAGGGAAAGATGGTTGTCAAAAAAAAAGAAAGAAAAGAAATTAGTTATTATGGACAAACCTAAAGTAACATAGTGGATATGAAAACACTGAATATTTAGTTATTATGTTCACCTGGGCTAATACCAAATTGGTTTTGTGTCATTTCAAATGTAACCTTCCCTACACTGTATTCAGTGGATGTTAATACATGTGGCTTCCAAAGGGAGACTGTGTTGTTAAGTAAGTTGAGGAAATGGCAGTTAGACAATTAAAGCAGGTCTTGTTACTACATGAGTAATAATAACGCTGCTGCTGCTGCTAAGTCGCTTCAGTCGTGTCCGACTCTGTGCGACCCCATAGACAGCAGCCCACCAGGCTCTCCCGTCCCTGGGATTCTCCAGGCAAGAGTGCTGGAGTGGGAGAAGGCAATGGCACCCCACTCCAGTACTCTTGCCGGGAAAATCCCATGGATGGAGGAGCCTGGTGGGCTGCAGCCCATGGGGTCGCTAAGAGTCGGACACGACTGAGTGACTTCATTTCACCTTCACTTTTCACTTTCATGCATTGGGGAAGGAAATGGCAGCCCACTCCTGTGTTCTTGCCTGGAGAATCCCAGGAATGGAGGACCCTGGTGGGCTGCCATCTATAGGGTTCGCAAGAGTCAGACACGACTGAAGTGACTTAGCAGCTGTGCTGGAGTGAGGTGCCATGGCCTTCTCCGAATAATAACGCGAACAGACATTTATTAAGCATATGGCCAAGTGCACATCTAAGTACTTTTCACGCATTTACCTCAAGCTATTCTTAGAATAGCCATATATGTAGATTCTATTATAACATGTTACAACTGAGGCATGAATAAGTGACTGAATGGGCTGAACATCACTGAGTTAGGAGGTGACAGAGCTAAGCTCCCCATCAGGTGTTCTGACTCCAAAGCCCAAGCATAAAACCATGAGACTGTCCTCACAAGAAGATTTACTCTATGTATAAATAGCTTCCTTGGTGGCTCAATGGTAAAGAACAGGCCTACCAATGCAGGAAACTTGGGTTCAGTCCCTGGGTTGGGAAGATACCCTAGAGAAGGAAATGGCAACCCACATCAGTATTCTTGCTTGGGAAATCCCATGGACAGAGGAGCCTGGTGGGCTACCGTCTGCAGGGTCACACAGAATAAGACATGACTGACCAACTAAACAGCAACAAACAAGTATGTTCATTCATTGTGATTATCTAGGAGAGTAAGCAATGTTTTGTTACCTAAGCTTAATTTACAAAAGTGTATCTTCTTTTGGTGACATCTATTATCTCAGAAATTGTATTCCTCAGAACACAAATGAAGACAGAACAAATCATTTTTATAGTCCATGTCCAGTATCCATAGCAACCAGAATTGACTGAAACCATCACTATTTCAATCATCATGATTAAAAACCTCTAAGGCAACTTAGAGTCTAACCATCTTTCATCAAACAGGAGCGTGTCTATCTTAGAGATTTTTCAAATTAATTATAGACAGAATACTGGACTTGTCTCCTGAAAGAGCTAGGCTGGAATGCCTGTTCCCAAATTCCTTAGGTTTGTGACCTTAGGCATGATATCCAACTCTGAATCTCAGATTCTTCAAATGTAAAAGTGAAGTGAAAGTTGCTCAGTCATGTCTGACACTGCAATCCCATAACTGTAGCCTGCCAGGCCCCTCTGTCCATGGAATTCTCTAGGCAAGAATCCTGGAGTGGGTTGCCATTCCCTTCTCCAGGGGATCTTCCCAACCTAGAGATTGAACCCAGGTCTCCCATATTGTAGGCGGGTTTTTTACCATCTGAGTCACCAGGGAAGCCCCTTCCAATATAAAATGGGGGTTAAATCTGTCCTGCAGCATTTAATAAAGATCACAGGAGATGATAAAGCAAAACTAATTAAGCATAGTCCTCAGCAATGTGAATTCAAAAATTCAGCAAAACTCTCTTCCCTGTCCATTTCCCTATAGGTATAA
Organism: Aepyceros melampus; assembly: GCA_006408695.1. Taxonomy (NCBI): domain Eukaryota; kingdom Metazoa; phylum Chordata; class Mammalia; order Artiodactyla; family Bovidae; genus Aepyceros; species Aepyceros melampus. The sequence goes on along the minus strand of SJXQ01000453.1, from coordinate 171,750 downwards.
ACCTCCAATAGTTCCCTAAAGCTTTCCAGAGTTTCTTAAAACTTTCCAAACTTCCCCATTAGTTCCTCTTTGTCAAAACAATGCTAATATCATTTAAATCAAACAGTGTACATAAAAAATGAAGTTTTGATGAGTCACAAAGGGAAATCCTATTTGTTCAGAAAATAAGAAAATTTATCATTTTCTTTTATTCCAAAAAATAAGCATCCTATACCATTTTTATTGTAGAGAATGTTTCTCGAGAAGATTCTTAGTTAAGAATCCAAAGCCTTTTCCACTGAAACCCACAGGACACTCTGTCACAGTGTGTGTTCATTTCATCATACAGCCAGTTGATGTTACAAATTTGTTTCAATAACTGTCTTTTAAAATATCGTCATCCCTCAGGACGCTGGGTACTACACTGGGTACTATTGCACAATGGTTTTCATTACCTTCTGTGTCTCTAAATGACTCAATAAGTTCAAACAAGATGGTATTGATCCACAGAGGATAAACACCATTTTATCTTATTCATGGAAACAGTAACCAGGCTCCTCTGAAGTGCAGTCCTCACAGTCCAAACTCCCCCCAGGGAAAGCACCTGGAAAAGGAGCAGCAGGACTGCAGTGGCCTTCTATACAGAAATCCAAGGCCCATCTGCTCCTTGGCCTGATAAGGTAAAACCCAGGCAGTAATTAACAAATATTTACTGCTGATTCAATCGCAGTTTTTCATTTTGTCCCATTAAACCTTATCCAGCTAGGTGGTCAGCTTTAAAAACTATTCTACATTTTTAATTTAATACATTGTCATTTTGTGATGAATAGTTTTGATGGATCCAAATCCAAAATTAAAATATTTCCCTTTATAAAAATGGTTGTCTTGACTAAAATATGCTGGTTTCTTAAGCTCTCTAATTTTATCTTCTTTTAAAGATGTATAAACTAAAGCTTGTTTTTTTTTTCCTTATTTGGATATATATGTGGAATTTTATATTTGTAGGTGTTAACAATCATATGGAAAATATTTTCCAGATTCATCCCTGCTAATATTAAGAGGAAAGTAAGAAGAAGAATTAAGATAACTCCCTCTAGTTTGCAAGATTATATATAGGGTTCTGCTCCAGTCAATAATATGGCTAAGGAGAATCAGCATATGACAATTTGGCCACATAGAATGACTAAGTGAGCAAACTGGTTTGCAATTCTATAAAAAATATTTCTTCCTTCAATGACATAATAATGTATTTTATTCCTATAGCAGTTAAAAAGCCACCATTTTTTGGAATGCTGAATTGACTTAAGAATATGAGGTTTATTGTTACATAGCAAAATTAACAACTATGATACCTTATTTCTATAGACTATTCTAGCATTGAATACAGAAGAATTTAGATTTTTTAAAGAAACTGTCTTCACAGTCAACTTAGTAATCTTAGTTTCTTCAAGGTTGTTGTCATTATTCATCATTGAATGATCTCTCACCTAGAGTTTATAAGCCCAGCTCTGTTTATGTAGCAATAATGCAGACAATGTTGGGAGCCTTCAACTACTGTCCTGGGCATTAACTGATTTGTCTATGAATGAATTAAGAAGTTTGATGAAACTGTGAAGAGAAGGCATACGGAACGCCATGGAGGGTGAGGGGAGAATCAGTTCCATGCAGGTCCCAGAAGAAAACAATCCTGAAAAGATTTAAACCAGTGCAGGTGCCGCAACTAACATAGTGAAGGAAGCAAAGGGACAAACTGTAACATCTCCTGAAAAACTGACAGAGCGCTGGCAGGGCATTCGGGATACATGCAACTGACTTTCATTCCCGTTAACTCATCTTTAGTGTACTTCTATCCAGCTTGCCTCTTGGGTTTATATTTAGTGCTCAGCTGGGGCCTTCTGCATGAAGTGAATTGACTTGTTAGCCTAAAACCTTGCTTACTTGCAGTGGAAGTCAGAAATCAGAATGTGATACCATGGAGGAGAAGACTGCGTTAGCACATACAAATGCTGAGTTCATGAATGCTCTTTTCAGCCTTCTGTCCTGAAGAACCCTAACGCTCCCTCACAGTTTAGGCATTTAGTACCAACCATTTGACATCCTATGCTAACAATGATGACAGCAGTGATATTAACAACAGTTCTTATATCCTGACATAGCTTATGCCATATGCCAAACACACAGATGAACTCATTTAACCCTCTGGAATCCTCTGGAAAGGGTACCAATGCAATACCCCCTTTTCAAACAAGAGGTGAGGCCTCAGAGACAAGGAAAACCTTGCCCATGATCACCCAGTTAATCAGTGGTAGAAACAGGAGTGAGCTCCAGCAGTCTGGCAGAGAGACCTTGTAAAAAGAGTAAAAATGGAGCACTGAGAAGCCTCGAGTCTTGGAGTTAGAAGAAAACTTCGAGGTCCTTTATTTAACAGAGAAAAAGCTGAGTGAGTGTCCCAAGGATAAAAGACACTTTTTATTAGAGTGAGAATCCATATGCAGGACTCCAGTCCTCAGGCAGGTCCTTTCCATTGGACCACCAGCCACCGGATAGCATTTCTAATTCAGCCAGGTTCTCTATACACATTCTTCGAGAAAGAGTAATAGGACTTCCACGATTATGAGAAATATTCCCTCCCTTCTGAGTCTTCCTCTCCCCACTCTGCTCAGATCCACAGATGACACAGCAGAGGCTCAGTCAAAGGAGACCCATCTTGTGAATGAAGAGACAGCAAGGCCCAGATCACAGAGGAAACACGTGCAGGCACGAGCCAGGATACAGTGGAGATATCCCTAGAAATATACAGTAATTGTCCTGAAGGACTTGGCAGCCTTACACTAGAATTCTCTTAGTGTCTGAAGAGGACAGAGCACCTCCCACCTAGAGGGCACACCCTTCTCCCCAGGGAAAGGATAACTGGGTCTGTGAATGTTAAGGGAATCCCATATTTAAACTGACCTAATTTGGAGCTTTAAATGGAGAGCCAGATGCACCCAAATAGCAGTTCCACCAGCCTCAAGAGAGTTTCTCATTTAGCCTAAAAAGAGTATGTTTTCAGAAGTTCCTTTTTAAGATACAAATTAGTGGGGATATAGAATGAGTGTGATCAGGGCACTTTGAGGTGTTAACATTCAGGAACACTGTAGCCTAAAACCATCGAGCATAGTTACCAGCCTGGTAAAGTGTTAGTCGCTCAGTCATGTCCAACTCTTTGCAACCCCATGGACTGTAGCCCACCAGGCTCCTCTGTCCATGGGATTCTCCAGGCAAGAATACTGGAGTGAGTAGCCATTCCCTTCTCCAGAAGATCTTCCAGGGATTGAATGTGGGTCTCCTGCACTGGAGGCAGATTCTTTGCCTAATCTGAGCCACCAGGAAAGACTAAAATCACCCAGCATCGTCACCAGCCTGGTAAAGTCTTATGGAAAGAGGACTTAGGACAAGTCAGTTTCAGTGGTGGGGAAGAGAAGATTTTGAGAAGATATGGCTCAGGGTGGAAGTGTCATGGTTAATCAGAGGACACGGGATATGAATGGTATTTGATTTTTGAGAAAGAATTTGCTTATTAAACAATTTTGATTTATTATTAAAGTAATTTGAGCATCATGTCTACCAGATACTAATTCTTCCATCTCTCCCTCAGTTCAAAACAGTTATTTAATACAAGTGCATTTACTTACATTGGAATCAATCAGAGAATGCCATTATGTGGTCCCAGAGGAGAATAAAGATAAGAGAAAATCTTATAGTGTCCACAAACTCTCATTTTTATTTGCCTTTCAAAATAAGCCATAAAATAAATATTTACTGTAATAATAATAACTCAGTTTAATACTTCCAATAATAATAATTCAAGATTTCAAAGTATTCCCACAATTCTGATGAAAACAAGAAAGCTGATTCATGGTGTTGGCATGGCCAAGAGGAAGATGATTGCAATGTTAAAGCAGAGGGCTCTGGACCCAGAAGGCCTGGGCTCAAATCCTAGCTCCACTACTTACTATCCTTGTGACTTTTAGCAGGGTAATTTCTCTGTGCTTGTTTCCTCTGCTGTAAAATCAGAGTTGCTTTGAGATTGGATCAGAAATTACACATGAAGTTCTCAGAACAATGCCAAGTAAGTGTACACAAACCTCAGCTATTACAGCTGTAATTCTCATCTCATTTCTGTGTTGATTACACAATGCTTTACTAAGAAAATGGTTAGGAGAGAGACAGGCTATGAAGTCAACATGTAGAAAGTGTTTCAACATGGAAGTCAGTGGCTTAGTAATTATCTATCCCCACGACTGGCTTGCTCTGTAAATGGGGAGTGATTTTCTCCCTTACTCTGTGGTATATTTTCCAAGGCAGAGACGTTCTCTATCACAGGCAGGGCCTCCTAATAAAGACAGGATAGAGTGATTTAAAGGGACCTGGGTAATTACCAAGGGCAGCAGCCTAAAAATCTGATCTGAAATCACCCCAGAGAACAAACCTCTCAGGTTCTATTATTTTCATAGTTAATACAATAAAAACAATTATTAAAGTATTCTAAGGCACTTATAAAGGTGCAGATTGCTGAATGACGGTCATTAGCACAGCAGAAAAGCAAGCATGAGCTAATATAAACTACCCCCAAATCATTCCCCTGCACAGGCATGGTAACAGACACCTGAAGAGGAAACCGTATGTGGAGAAGCTTTGGGGCATCAGCACTGCCATGGAAGGGGTTGGTGTCAGTGTTCATTTTAAGGGAAGTGGCAAGATGAAAGGGCACCAGGGAGACTGTGAGGTTAACGTACCTACTGGGAATTGATTTATTGAGACTTTGTTGAGTTACCATTCTTCCAGATGTTGTGTTGGATACAAAGATATATTGTACATTTGTCCCTAAAATCAAGGAACCCATGAAGGATTCTCCAAAACTCCCACAGTAGCTCTGGGATAGTTAATCACTCCCTTCTTCAAGGCCTCTTACTTTGTTTGAAATGAGTATTATTTACAAAATCAGGAGTTTCTGAAAGGCAAGAAAAGTATCCTATTTAATTTCCAAGCCTAAAAGTGTTATATATATGCATAACAGTTGCATAATAATGTTTATTGAATAAAACCACCACCTATTTGGGGAAGAAGAGGTTAGAAGAGGTGAAGGAAAACATTAGCGAGCACCATGTACCAGGCTGTGCACTCATCCAGTCACTCTGGATCACTATAACAACCCCACAAGGCAGGCATCATCATCCCCCATCTTGAAATTAATAAACTGGTACTTGGTTAAATAACTTAAACCAAGTTTGCAAAGTTCTTAAGGGATGGAACTCAACATCTGAACCTAAGCCAGTATGAATTTGTGATCCCACAGGTTTTTGTTCATGATTATGACACCCTTCGGAGAAGGCAATGGCACCCCACTCCAGTACTCTTGCCTGGGAAATCCCACGGACGGTGGAGCCCGGTGGGCTGCAGTCCATGGAGTCACTACTAGTCGGACATGACTGAGCGACTTCACTTTTATTTTTCACTTTCATGCATTGGAGAAGGAAATGGCAACCCATTGCAGTGTTCTTCCTGGAGTATCCCAGGGACGGGGGAGCCTGGTGGGCTGCTGTCTATGGGGTCGCACAGAGTCGGACACGACTGAAGCGACTTAGCAGCAGCAGCAGCAAGACACCCTTAGACTTATGAACCAATAATGAACAACACAGAGCAAAATATTGTATATTCCAATATCATGTGGTGAAACAAGAAAGTTAAAGAGCACAAAGTCTGGAATAGTCAGAAAGGTTATTTAAAACTTCCATTCTGTTCAGCAAATATGTATGAAGTGACAACGAAGAATGAGGCTGAAGGCTAAGAAGATAGTGTATATCCTTGGGGAGTTTAGGGCGCTCCTTCTCTTCATACTACATTTATTCCTCAACTATAGTTCTGCCCCTTTTTCCCCATCTGTCTCTAAACTAGTCTTTCTGACTTTAAACTATCCTCAAGATAATGCATCAGGCTTCCCTGATGGTTCAGTGGGTAAAGAATCTCGCTGCAATGCAGGAGACACAGTCAATGTGGGCTTGATCCCTGGGTTAGCTTCCCTGGTGGCTCAGGGGTTAAAGCATCTGCCTGGAATGCAGGAGACCAGGGTTTGATATCTGGGTCGGGAAGATCCCCTAGAGAAGGAAATGGCAACCCACTCCAGTATTCTTGCCTGGAGAATCCCATGGACGGAGGAACCTGGTAGGCTACAGTCCACAGCATCACAAAAAGTCGGACACGACTGAGTGACTTCACTTTACTCACTTAGGAAGATCCCCTAGAGTAGAAAATGGCAACCAACTCCAGTATTCTTGCCTGGAAAATTCCATGGACAGAGGAGCCTGCCAGGCCATAGTCCATGGGGTCACAAAGAGTTGGACATGACTGAGCAACAAGGCATGCATGCATGCAAGAAAACTCAAGAGTTCTCTTTCTAAAGTACACAGGGTCCTAGAATCCTTCCAGGGTGATCTCAGTGACTTCATAATACAATAAGAATGCTCTATTATGCCAACAGATAGATTGATTTAATTCTTGCCTGCCTTACCAGCCTTATCTACTGTGGCTCTCATTCTCTTCCCCTATTCTATTCAGGCCCTCGGCTGATTAGATGAGGCATGCTCACATTAGGAAGAGCAATCTGCTTTACTCAGTCTAGAGATTCAAGCAGTCATATCATCCAGAAACATCCTCAAAGACATACCGCAAGAAAAACCTCCCCAAATTGTATTCAACATTCTAATCATACTCAACTTCTCAACCATCCATATTATTTCACTAATGTCCTGTCCCCGACAGTTCCTTTCTCCTCTTCTCTCTTCACGTAACTCCTAGCCATCCTTCAACTGGCCTGAGGAGGGAAGGTATATGCTGGAAATTAATATGGAGTACAACTTAATATGAAGTATTACAGATGTTTGATAGGTAACAAAATAGAAAAATGGACATTAATTGATAGTTATATGAGGCCATAGGAATTATGTTAATAGAAAAGTAATATTAAAGAGATATTTAAGAAAATTGACCAGTGTTATACAGATGGCATTAAAGTTAGAAAAACTAGAGGTTAAGTTGTAACAGTGATCTAGATATTAGATAAGGGTTGCAAAAATGAAAATTAATGGCAGTGGGAATTCAAAAGAAAGCTAAATATCAGAACATGATGGCTGATTAGAAATAAGGAGACAACAATTTAATGAGGGAATTTTACACCAATACATGTAAGTTAGAATAAAATTGGAATTTATATAAGCTGCTTTTTAAAGGGCAACATAAGGTTGTCCTTTACTGCAAGTGTCAGATTGCCTCAGGGTCACTGTAGTACAGAGCTTTATTTTTTTTTTTTTAATTAATTTTTTTGTTTAGTTTGTTTTGCTTTACAATACTGTATTCGTTTTGCTACACATCGACATGAATCAGCCACAAGTGTACATGAACTCCCAATCCCGACCCCCCCCCCCCCCCCCCCCCCCCCAACCCCCCTAACCCTA